>MUZC01002112.1:0-15940 GCA_002072015.1 Radix auricularia
TCACGGTCAGGATACTGTTGGGATTGGCGCAGGTGAGATACGTTTTTACGGAATATAAAAAAAATATTCATATATTCAAACACGTTATAAGTGACAATATTTATGTTGTATAATTAAAATAGTGAGAATTCCTTTCTTATCCTGTACATTAAAAAAAAACCAATAACAAATTTCTATCAGTCAGGTTTATATTTAGATTCTTAAGATGACCATTCAAATTAAATGTTTAGGAAATGTTCAAACTTTGCATAAATCAATGCTGAAACAACTTTTTAAATAAACACTTACATTTTTTTAAAACTTTACACTAAATAAACTCTTACATTTTGACCAACTTTACACTAAACATGCTTAACATAACACTTAAACTTTTGTAAAATTTTCGTTGTTGCTCTTTACAATTTTTTATCTTAAAAAAAAAAAAAGATACTTTTTTTATGTTGCGCTCTCTCATTTTTTGTTTCACCTTTCATTTTATTCTCCTCCCTTCCATCCACATCTTTGCTTTCTAATGGTCGCATAACAAAATATTGATCCAAGGAACAGAGGCGTCACTTAGGCTGGTGTCATCCGGGGCGATCGCTCTCACGACTTAACCCATAGAACTCGTCCAAGTCATCCAGTGCAAAATAACATTTTACATTTTACATTTTGGTGTCACCCCCCTGATGGTGTCTATCGGGGCGGCCCGCCCCAACCGCACTCCCCTAGCTTCGCCATTGCCAGGGAAGCTGATTTTCGCCTCTTTCAATGTTTCTGAAAGGTGTCAGACTATCGTCATTGAACTGTGCAACATCACGACTTTGCTTGAACCTTTTCAATCACGTGATGCCCCATGTTGTCGGCTGCGCGTTTTTCGTATTTTGGAAGAAAATATTCTTTGAGTAACCTTTCGTTTCTTGGACTTTAAAGAACTTAAATCATTTGTATCTCGAGGTATCACTGTTTTAAGAAAAGGTTATAGATATATTTTCAATAAAAGCTATTTATAGAGTGTTTTAGAGAGGACGTGAAAATTGTGTCACTGTTCAATTTTCTAGGCAATATTCTTTAGTTTCATTGAACTCAACAGGGCGTGGTTCTCCCAGCCATGCACTCCATGTGGGGGCGCTGGGCCCCAGTTTTGGAACGAAGCAAGCTGGTGTCATTCTCGTATGCTGGTGAGTGCACCACACAAGTTTAGTTACCACGATGAGTTGTGGCCCTTTTTACCACGTTTTTTAAAAAAATTAACTTACTTTCGTTTTTGTCTGTCTCTCCGAAAAATGTCAAATTTTCCAACATAAAATTATATCACCTCTGATGCTCCTAGAGATCTCAAAACTTCGCATATCTGAGTGGCAAAAAACAAAAACAAAACAAACCCCAACAACAACAACATGCTATATCACTGAACACACTATTTCAATAAGACGATGTCTGTCTGATGTAGCTGTGTATTGTTTGTGCTACATCCACTGCTTGTGTGGCGTTAAGATGTCCAATCATACCATTAACAACACGCCAATGGTGGTAAGAGATCTAGGCGCCATGTCCCACGATACCAAAGGCGATGGTAAACTTTCCACCCTCTACATTTACTAGACCAAACATGTCTTCTAGTCTAGTAACGCAATCTTGATAGGAATGCAAGTGTTCGCTGTTTGGGCATCCTAAGTAAGCTATTCTTTCAAACGCAATTACATGAACACTCATGTTTGTGCTATAATTTATCCTATATAAAAGGCAATCTTCTGTGTAATCATCGATAACGATTGGTCTCTCAAACTCCTAAAGACTCCAACAGCCAATCAGAAAAATAATTTAATCTCATATTGAATAAGTTTACGCGGAAGTTCAAAGCGAATTAGTTTTTGTGCAGTTTTTTTTTTCCAAGACTTTATTTTGAGCGGTGCGCTTTCAAAAAATATTTTATTGTCAAACTACGGCGTCCACATTTTCGTGTACGAATATTAAACTGAGCTGTGGGCTTTATTTACGGGTACTTTCTTTATTTACAGATACTTTAAAAATGTTGAATCACAATTGTCACACGATGCAAGCGGTTAATTTTTTTAAAACGTGTATATGAAGTTGTCAATTTTGTCAAATTCTGTTGTGATACATATTTCGTTTTTAATTAAAAATTCTAATTATAATTCTGTAATTTGTGTTTGAATTGGACGTGGAAAGTGAATGATGGCCCAAGTCAATATTTCTAATATAGAGATAATTATAAACACATATTTAATTAAATGCTATTCCTGTTATCATATATCATGCTGGATATCCGGACCGGATATCGAAATTTCGCCATCAGGATTCGGAAAATACTTATCGTAGATTCGAATAGTATCCGGATATCAGTGTATATTATAGTAAGGAGTTTTTAAAAAACTAAATTAGGTCAATATTAAATAAGTTTATAAACAAATATATAAAATTTAAAAAAAAAAAAAAAACAATAATCAGAAATGAGCGGTACGCGTTGGAATTTATAGTCAAAAACTTTGTTTATAAGCGTTATTTATTATAACTATAATTAACAGTATTTTTGAAGTACTGCACATTTATGTCCTGTCGAGACGGCTGTTGGAAGGGGGGTATAACATGTCACCGAAACGACGGCGGAACGTCCTTGGACGGGCTTTGTTGCTCGTATATTATATTGTAGTATTTGTTTATTACACGAACCGACTCGCACAGAGATTTAATTATTAAAAACTTGTGTATTTGTGCTACATTCTTACATAGGGATCTACCGAAGTTTGCAATGTTCTGAGTAAAGTGTTTCCATCTCCATCAATCTTTGCATTTACACTTACATTTGCTTCTACTGTGGATAACTTTGCCCTTAAAGTTATTGCCCTTCTAGATTTGTCTGCCCTTACCCTTTCAGCCCCTTTTGAACGATTTCAATTCGTTATCTTTCAGAGTTAAATGAATTCTTATTTCATAGTTTATATTTTGATGACAGGTTCTGAGTTGGGCACAGTGATCTCCCATATTGTGTCTGGTCTACTGTGTGATAGTGACATAGCCGGTGGCTGGCCTTCGTCTTTCTACGTCTTTGGTAGGTTTACAGTACATTATGTCTTTGTTAGGTATACGGTACATTATGTCTTTGGTAGGTATACAGTACATTATGTCTTTGGTAGGTATACGGTACATTATGTCTTTGTTAGGTTTACAGTACATTATGTCTTTGGTAGGTATACAGTACATTATGTCTTTGGTAGGGATACAGTACATTATGTCTTTGGTAGGTATACGGTACATTTTGTCTTTGGTAGGTATACGGTACATTTTGTCTTTGGTAGGTATACAGTGAATTTATTGTTTGCCATGACCTTGGTCTTCACTGCATTGATTATCATGCCATAGGCCTTTGATGTCTTCTCTAGCTTTGCAAGGAATTCTTTTAGTTCGTCCGCGCTGCCAGCTAGGCCGTCTATGTCATCGGCGAAGCGTAGGTTAGTTATAGTTCTCCCTCCGATGCTGACCGTTCCGACATGGTTTTCGAGCACATCTGTCATAATTCTTTCAAGGAAGAGGCTGTGAGAGAGTAAACACCCTTGTCTGACACCAACAGTGGTCTTGAACCAATCTCCCAGCTTGATGTTGTAGAGTACTGCGCTGGTTGGTCTTTTGTACAGGTTCTTGATCACAGAAATGAGGTTAGCATTAATATTGAATTTGTAGGGGCTATAATATGCGATGAAGGCTCAAAGCCAGAAATTCTTGCCAGAATGGCCCAAACAACTGCAGCATTAAGCAAACTTAAACACATCTGGCAAAGCAAGGAGCTCTCCCTGAAATCAAATATTCGACTAATGCGCTCTTTGGCGATGTCAGTCTTCCTGTATGGTTGTGAGGCTTGGACGCTCACCGCAGACCTCCAAAAAAGAATTAATGCGCTAGAGATGAGATGTTTTCGAAAGGTACTAAACATCTCCTACATGGCGCACATCACGAACGAAGCGGTCCGCGATAAAATAAGTGCTGTCATTGGCCCTTACGAGGACCTTCTCATCTCAATTAGAAAGAGGAAATTACGATGGTACGGACACGTGACAAGATCTGGAGGTCTCTCAAAGACGATATTGAAAGGCAAAGTTCAGGGAAGAAGGAAAAAAGGCAGACCAAGGAAGAGTTGGGAGGACAATATCAAAGAGTGGACGGCCTGTCATTTAGCGATTCCCAGAAGGCAGCTCAGAACCGTGACACATGGCATGAGATAGTGTGCAGTTC
This sequence comes from Radix auricularia, assembly GCA_002072015.1. NCBI lineage: Eukaryota > Metazoa > Mollusca > Gastropoda > Lymnaeidae > Radix > Radix auricularia. The sequence goes on from MUZC01002112.1 coordinate 4,231, forward strand.
AAAATAGTGCCCCAACGACCCAGCGTCAGGTTAAGGGACAGTTTAGTTCAGGTATACAGTACATTATGTCTTTGTTATGTATGTGGTATACGGTACATTATTTCTTTGGTAGATATACCGTATACAGTAAATTAGGTCATTATAAGGTATGTGGTATATTGTTCATTATGTCTTTGGTAGGTATATTTATAGTTAATGTCACATAAATTTATAATGTAAAATAGAATACAACTCAAGTGACATGTTAACGTAGAATGTTCTTAGCTGCACAAGTTGCTAGGGTCTTCAATAACCTCAAGTTCTTGGCACAGCCAAACTCTCTTACTGGTAGTCAAAATATTAGTTTTGTTATGTTTAGTTCAGTGACTTAAACGCGTTTATTTGACTAGTACAACGTTATTAAATAAAATGAAAAAAAATTATTAAAAGTTAATAACAATAAATGCATGGTAGTAAATGACTTTAGGCCAGAGTCAATTTGATCTAAAATATTCATTGGATCACGGTCTAAAATATTCATTGGATCACGATCTAAAATATTCATTGGATCACGATCTAAAATATTCATTGGATCACGATCTAAAATATTCTGTCAAGTTAATTCAAGGAACTCATTTGATGTGACAGGTTCCCTTGGAATAGTCTGGTTCCTTGCCTGGATGTTCCTTGTGTTCGACTCACCAGCTAAACACCCCAGGATATCAGCAGCAGAGAGAGATTACATCGAAAGTTCCTTGGGAACAAAGGGGAACATGAAGGTGAGGATAACATTATTTAGGGTTTAATGGAGTTGAGGAATTTAGCAGAGATGCTATAATTTTTTTTTCCATTCAATTTTCGTTAAATCAAAATTTTAAGTGTATGCTACGTATAGTTTATACAATTAGGACACGTAAAGCTGGTTTTGTTACCACGAGCTTCATTCATATTTAAATTGTTGGTGATTTTAAGCTAAATGGAAAATTGGTCAACATCAGTATTTAAAACATAATCCCACTGCGTTGGTTATATAGTCAAACCTTTATGTCTGTTGTGGTCTGCTCGAACTAACAAAGTGAAATATTTGAACAATTTTGTGACATGTTCTTTTATAAAATTGCTTGTGTTACTTAAATAAAAACTATTTAGAATAATATTTAATGTTCACATTTTCTGCAATACAATGATTTGATGAAAATCAATTCATTTTTAATTTAAAACCTTGGAGCCATTGAAAACTCCGTGGAGAAAACTTCTGACCTGTCCGGCTGTTTGGGCGATTGCCGTGGCGCAGTTTACAAGTAACTGGGGATTCTACACTTTATTAACTACATTACCTACCTACATGAGCACAATCCTAAAGTTTAATATGAAGCAGGTTGGTCAATTTACATTTTGTGAATTGTAAAATGTATTTACGTTGTATGAAACCATTCCTTGCCACAATTCACCCTTCTACCAACTCTCAGTTACAGTGGTACCTCGAGATACGAAATTTATCCGTTCGGGGGGAGTGGGGGGGGCTTTCGTATCTAGGATTTTTTGTATCTGGAACAAAATTTAATGTGTAAAATACTTAATCCGTTCCAAGGCAAACAGATGCCATACAAATAAATGAAAACATCATGGATAACAATAGGAAAACAAAGCAGGATTCTTCATATGCTTAAAAGCACACATTATAAATCTAATCAAATAAAATAAATGAAAAATGATATGTATACAAATGTGAACCCTGACCTTTCGAGTGAAGCGATGTGGGGGAGGGGTGTCGGAGTAGGTGGTAGGGGCGGAGAACGGATGGCAGAAAACATTACGCCATTAGTAAGAAACATGTAACTTTATGAAAATAACACGTTATGTACAAACTTTACATGAAATTATTCTATATAAACACAGTTATTACAACTTTACACTAGACACTCGTAAAACAATTAATATTTATTAAATTTTCATTTGCTTATTTTTAATAGGCATATTTAAAAGCTTTTTGTTTTGTGCTTTGTTATTTTTTGTCTCACCTATAATTGTCTTCGCCTCACTGTCACCAACATCTTTGATTACTATTGGTTTCTTTGCAAGGTAGTGATCCGAGCAAGTTTGTTTTTCCGGCTTTTTTACGATATTACAGACAAAAGTCAGGAAAATGTCAATGAACTGTGCAACAACAACAACAACAACATCAACAACAACAAGACCTGTTTGAAACCTTTTCAGTCACGTGATAACCAGTGTTTTCAGCTGCGCGTTTTAAGTAACTTGGATTTTTTTTCGTATCTTGGAACAAAAAAGTCATTGATTGGCCTTTCGTATATTGGATTATCTTGAAGCATTCGTATCTCAAGACCCCACTGTATATCTATTAAAATACAGCATTCCTATTTAAAGATCCAAATTCAAACAAGAAGTAACAAATATATCATAAACTTTTACACAAAACGATCTTTTAAGGACTCTCCCCTAGTAACAAAAAACAAAATACACAAACTAATTGTTCAGTCCCATTCTGTATGATATATTAAACAGTTTTTAAAATGTGGGAATTATACGAAAAAAATGTCTCTAATTAACTATCATATATCCAAATTACAAATATAAGAGCGCGATCTCTAAACATCTTTAGTTATCAACATTGCCGAATCCTTTCATGTTTCCCCCACAGAACGGGTTCTACACAGCCATTCCATACGGCGTTTCTTGGATTCTACAGACCGTTTCGGGGGTCACGGCTGACTGGTTGCGGCGTAACGGATATTTGTCAACTAAAAACACCCGGAAACTGTACAACACGATTGGCAAGTTAAAGAAAGTCTAAAACGTTTTGTCTGTCTGCAGGGGCGTATCAAGATTGAACGGGGCCCCTAGCAGCAATTCTATAAGGGACCCGGTCCAGCCACCTTTATTATACAATATATTAAGTTTGGGGCCCTAAAATCAATGGAGGCCCCTGGCTTTAGCCCATTCAGCACCCCCCCCCTTAATCCGCCATAGTCTGTCTGACTGCGGGTTAAAGAGTATTGTTGTCTAGTGGTAAATTTCACTTGTACACACTCGTCTCAAGCTATTTAATTTAGTTTACGATTAATATCCTTCTTGAAGTTTTGAACTCAAATTATTTAGCATTTAGATCTATTCACAAGAGGTGAGGAACATTAGCATAAAAAACTTGGAAACAAGAAATACGTCAGTCTGATGATAACAAAGAACCACACGTCACAGCACAAATATGGTTCTGTTAACATGTAAAAAAAAATAAAAAAAATTTGTAGAATAATTGAGACCAGAGTCGAAAAAATCCCAATTATTTTTACTTTAGTCAGATTTTCCTTAAGAAAAGCAGTACATAATTAATCGCTACCCAAAAATTGGTATAAAGTAAACAAACTCTGTACTTCTTAAAGGCAAAAGCATCGATAAATCATATACATATGTAGCGGTAGCTAAACCTTAATGTAAGTCTAGACTGGAAATAGTAACTAAAGACAAAAAAAGCCCAGAAAAAGCTTCAGAACTACATAATTTTTAGAATAATTATCATTTATGATTATGTCTCAACAAAAATTACTGGTATTCTATATACGTAGAAAATGTATCTTTAAGTGATCATATTTTGTCTTTTTATCAACATTTAAAAGTTGAACTTTATGCCGATTCTGTGCGGGACACCGTTGTGTTTAAGTTTTATTCACAACTATGTTCTCTTACATATACCTAACGCCCCTTATATACATAAGATTATTGCGTCTGGTTTACGTATGTCTAACGTGTATTTTTTATTTGAGTTTAAAATGTTGATAGTATACTTACATACAGGTATGTGTGGTCCTGGTCTCATGCTGATACTCACTGGCTATGTCGGCTGTGATCACGTGTTGGCTATGGTCTGCTTGACCCTGGCTGTAGGACTGAGAAGTGGGATACTGGCCGGATACAGCGTCAACCACCTGGACATATCCCCAGAATTTGCAGGTCAGGGAATGACTAACAGTTTTGTGTGTTTACATCCCCTCCTACCTACACTCCAACCAGAGAGATTCTCTAACATAACACAACTATTTATATATTATTTACACCCATCCCCTCCTACCTACACTCTAAATAGAGAGATTCTCTAACATAACACAACTATTTATATATTATTTACACCCCCCTCCTACCAACACTCTAAATAGAGAGATTCTCTAACATAACACAACTATTTATATATCATTTACACCCCCCTCCTACCTACACTCCAACTGGAGAGTTTCTCTAACATAACACAACTATTTATATATTATTTACACCCATCCCCTCCTACCTACACTCCAACCAGAGAGATTCTCTAACATAACACAACTATTTATATATTATTTACACCCATCCCCTCCTACCTACACTCCAACTAGAGAGATTCTCTAACATAACACAACTATTTATATATTATTTACACCCAATTTAGTTTGGTAACCACACCACCAGTTCTCCGTCTCTGTCTGGGCTCATTGACCATCACAAAAATATGGAACAACACTACCTCTCTTGAACAACACTCCCATCTTGTACAACACTCCCACTCTTGTACAAAACCTCCACTCTTGTACAACACTCCCACTCTTGTACAACAATCCCACTCTTGTACAACACTCCCACTCTTGTACAACACTCCTACTCTTGTACAACACTCCCACTCTTGTACAACACTCCTACTCTTGTACAACACTCCCACTCTTGTACAACACTCCCACTCTTGTACAACACTCCCAATCTTGTACAACACTCACACTCTTGTACAACACTCCCACTCTTGTACAACACTCCCACTCTTGTACAACACTCCAACGCTTGTACAACATCAACAACATTCTTAACATATGTCAATACATGGACTTTAATCAACATACTGTCAATTGTCAAGACATGGACTTTAATCAACATACTGTCAAATGTTAATACATGTACTTTAATCAACATTCTGTCAAATGTCGAATTATGGACTTTAATCCGTCAAAAAGTAATAGTTGGATAAGATAAAAACACCTCATTGCCAGGTCTCCAGAACATTTTTATTTGCATATCTTTGACCAATTCACAAACACCAATAATCTTCTCTTTACTTCAAGCCCTTATCTGAAGGCCATTAAACTTGAGACACTACTACAAGCATACATCCCCTGAAATAAAAAGATTAACAACCTGTGATTTTTAAGTATCAGAAATACAATGGAAACACTAAATCATTAATAGAGGTTAAATAAAATCGATTGACATGACTTTGTCTGCGACCTGATTCAGGTGTTATGATGGGTTTGACCAATGGTCTGGCCACTATCCCAGGATTCCTTGGACCTGCTGTTGTTGGGTACCTCACAGATGGCAATGTGAGTATGTTGATATCAAATTAATTTTGATTGAATTATTGATTGCGTCCTTATTTCAGTAGCAGATTTATAAGATGTATGTAAGGAATCAAGTTTTAAGTTCATTTTCTACACCAAACAATAATTTCAATTTTGAAGATTGGCGTTTAGGAATCTCTTTAATTTAATCCATCTTTTTTTTTATCTTTCTAGCAAACCCGGGGTCAGTGGCAGATAATCTTCTACATCACTTCCGGTATGACCATCACTGGGGCCTTAGTTTTTAACCTTCTGGCTCAGGGTGAAGAAATGAAATGGTCCAAGGATTCTCAGAAAGTGAAAGGTGAACTGTCACAAACATCTTCAGTGACAAATATTCAGACGTGACCTTGGCAGTGGGTCAATCAGATATTTAAAGATGTGGATTTTAGTGACTGCCGTAAATAAGACATTATCTCTTGCTTCGTGGATATCTTTGCACAACATTGTTGATGATAAGGATAATGAAGACTTTTTATCATAGCTTTATACCATAACAGTCTATAAATGTTTCTTAAATGTTTCGTCGATGTTGTTATAATACCTCAAGGAATATTGTGGGGAATTTAGGTCGGGCGAACTTTGAGATGGGTCTGGCTAGCGACCCTTGAGGAGCCCAAAAGTCTGGCGGGTTTAGTCCAACGACCGGAGGGTAATGTGACGGGCGAATGTTACCTGTAATCAAGGCCTGGTAGACGGAACGGACCATACGTCCAGCCCAGGTGTCATGTATGGTCAGAGCGACTCGGGTAGGGGATTAGTGACCAGTGATAGATTACGTCAAACCACCCCACACCGTCTTATCTAGGGGAGGTACAAAACATGATTGACAGATTGACCTTCGGACGTTGAGAGTTGGAGGGGGCGGAGTCTGAGAGGTATAAGTGAGGGACGGACAGACGAAGGGACACACACGGACGTAGAGAGAGATAGATACTAGTGACAGATGTAACCAGAGTTAGAAGAATGATAGTTGACGAAGTAGGGTAATAAACAGATATTTTAGTTGTTCTTGAGTCGTTGAGTTGGTGTTTAAGTAATAAGTAACCAAGTGTGTGCAGATTAGAGAATTAGAGTGCAAGTACATAGAGACAATTAATCTAAGAGCAACGCAGGATTCTCACAATATTCTATTAACTAGGTGTGCACTCTGAGGGACTTTAAGGCTCCAGCAATACTCATGTTGTGTACTATAATCTGAGGGAATTGTGTTTATAATTTTAGACTCCATCAATACTAATGTTGTGTCCTAAGTGTGAAATTTTGCCCCGTGTATGTTTCCTACGCACTAATAACCATTCACGTATTTTATTTGCAATAGTGGTTTTCCCGAATGTCGGTTTAATGATTAAATCACTTATGTATCATAATAAATTAATATGTTAAATCTGATATATAAAAAAGCTTCGTGTGTTTGTAGAATGTGTTTGTTTTAGGTCTGCGGAAATTATCGATTAATTTATCGATTAATCGGTAAAAAAATTATCGATTAAAATTATTTTAATCGATAAAATAGTGATTAATTTTTAATTAAATGTTTTAAACAACTTTTACGATTTGTTAATAAATAATTGATTATTAATAATTAACAATATTTTGCTTTATTTACCTACAAACTTCTCCATTGGAAAAAAAAGATTTTGAAAATGTAAACTTTAAAATAAAGCTGTTTTTATAAGGAAAATGATATAAAAAAAATTAAACATTGATTTTACTTTATTAATAATAACAAAACTTAAATTCATTGACATTATGTTGAACTGCTTATATTTAAATTAAAAAAATGTCAATTGCCTGTTTTTGTTACTTCCCTTAAAATTTTCAGTTTGATGACGTCATACATCTTAATTTTAGCTTTAATAAAAATTATCGATTAATTATTCGGTAATTTTTCAAAAGTTAACGATTAAATTTAAATTAATCGATAACAGCCCTAGTTTGTTTGTATGTGTTTAAAGTAGATCAATGTTTGCTATCATGTTTGAATTTTTCAAAAGATCGATATATGACGATACATGACGATACATGACGATACATGACGATACATGACGATACATGACGATACATGACGATACATGACGATACATGACGATACATGACGGAAACAAAAAGGCTAGATCAAGTCTTGCTTTAACATGATAGTTGATTATTATCTACATATGACTTTAGTACAGCTGATTATTATCTACATAATGCTTTAGTACAGCTGATTATTATCTACATATGGCTTTAGTACAGCTGATTATTATCTACATTTGNATTATTAGTACAGCTGATTATTATCTACATATGGCTTTAGTACAGCTGATTATTATCTACATATGACTTTAGTACTGCTGATTATTATCTACAGATGACTTTAGTACAGGTGAATATTATCTACAGATGACTTTAGTACAGCTGATTATTATCTACAGATGGCTTTAGTACACCTGATTATTATCTACAGATGACTTTAGTACAGCTGATTATTATCTACAGATGGCTTTAGTACAGCTGATTATTATCTACAGATGACTTTAGTACAGCTGATTATTATCTAATGATGGCTTGAGTACAGTTTTTATCAATATTACTTTAGGCAGCTGTAAACTTTAACATCCTAAAATGTAGAGGCATTAAATATATTTAACACGGGAGTTTATTGCCATATATTATATTTAAGACAGGAGTATATTGCAAAATAATATATTTAAGACAGAAGTTTATTCCAATAAAAAAAGGACTAGATGGAGATAAAAAAATGAGTTATTTTTGCTGTATATGTTGGATGTAATTGTAATAAGTTTTGAAATATAATTTTTTAGAACTCATTGGAACCTTTATGTAACATGCCTAGAAATAACACTTCAGAAATGAGACTTGGAAATATTTTATATTGTTAATATGCAGTTGTTTTTTTGTTTTGTTTTTTTTTGCAATCGTATGCATAACTTTGATATCATTTCATGTGTTGCTTTAAAAATAAAATTAATTCAGAATATTGTTATTTTTCTTTAAATGTTTTTTGAAACAAGGGGAATAACTCAACAAAATAAAAAATGACAATAGCCTGTTTTTGTTACTTCTCTTGAAATTTTCATTTCAGTGACATTATAATCTTTATTTTTAGCTTTAATCAAAATTATCGATTAATTAATTGGTTATTTTTCAAAAGTTGACCATTAAATTTAAATTAATCGATAACAGCCCTAAAAATTTTGTTTGTCTTAATTCACAAACTAATAAAACCACGCCATAGAATTAGTTATGTCTATGCAGTGAAATCATGGCAATCTGAAACATAGAGGATGTTGTTTTAACATAAAGAAATACATCGTGAAAAAAGAGGGTGGGGGTTGTCACAATGAATTTACCTGTCGGGGAATACCAACTCTAGGTATGCCACTGCCTGGTTTATAGGTTTTGAGATTTCTTTATTTGCAGATTTATTTTTAAATTTAATTAATTCCTCTTACAATTGCTTGGATAATTACATAGTTATTGATAAATTTTATGAAAGTTACTTTTCTTATATTTAATGCACAAATCTGAAAATTGCATGGTCCCGAAAAATCTGAATACTTAGCTCAGTCAAATTAAAACATGAGGACCTAATTTAAACCCTAGAAAACAAAAATTGCCAAATCGCTATTGAATTATTCCCACATAATTATTTTTTTTTAAAAAAAGCTAATAAAAAACTTCTTTTGGAATTTCTTTATCGTGATAACAACGGGTACATTTCTATTTTTTATTTAGAAAGTGAGTTGGGATTTAATTAATGTGTTTGCATAAGAACCTGGATTAAAACATACATTTAAGTAATAATCTTAGTAATTATTTTTTATAAGAACTGAGTAATTAGAGACTTAACCATTTACGTCTCTGGAACATTCTCTCCTTGTGACTTGATCTTGAGGTCATTTTAATTTTAATTGAGATAAAGAAATTTTCCTTAAAAAAAGTCCAAGCAACAGATAGTTGTTGCGTAGAATTAGAAAACCTAAATGCTGATAGACTCATAGAAGTGTTCTTAAAATTGAAATGGGAAAATCTTAATGCTTACAGAAGTGTTGTTAAAGTTATTCTAGTGCTCGATAACAGTTGAATACTTAACACATCAAGGAAACCAAAAGGTGACATTCTCTTCCAATATTATATACACAATGCTCTACTAGACCATTGGGTTCTTTCCCTTTTAAATCCCAAGCTGAGTCACATCTTTTTTTTTTTATAATTGTACATAAAGAAAAAAAAATCATGTTAAGCCTGGTCCCTTTTGGAACTCAGGACGTGTTAGCGCATTTTCGTATTATGTATCAGTACTTATGTTAGATATCAGCATTATGTAGTTATCAGTAATTGTGTTTAGATTTTAGACATATTTTTATGAATTTTCTTGTGTAATGAATATACCTGAAATTTTTTAAATTTAAAAGTCATTTCTTTACATTTTAAATTTTTTTATTTTCTCTTTAATCTAACTACAAGTGGTTTGTGGTCACTGAAATAGGACTCATAAATGAAACATTCTAAATTGTTATCAGCTAATCGCCCAAATACTCCATCAATTGTTGTTTGATAGATCGTGGTTGCCAATCTTGTTGAAAGTAGTTGAATGTTGAAGCTTGTTTCGAAAAAGTTTTCAATTTCTGCCCCTGGGCCGCTAAGATCTTGATTGAAGTCACCACAAATGATGACGTAAAACTCTCTAAACTTGTACACATATTCTAATGACGTCAACAAAAAAAAAACTAATACTTTTGATAATACTAAGACTTCCGGCAATGGCGGCCGTTGCCTGCGCAAGTGTTATCTCTCGATTCGCAATGTTTTTGGTAGTTTTAACGGGGTTTTTTAACGGATCGAGTAACTGAGTGTTGATGCACAAATGGCAGGTCAGGACATACAAAAAACATATATACATCATGGGTCTAGGACTTATGGATGCTGAGATCTAGGGTGATGACAGACGGACGGACGGACGGACAAAACGGGTGCAATAGCGCATTCGACTTCTCGAAAATGCGCTAAAAAAACACAGTAAAAATAAATGTGACATTTCCCTCTACAGAAGCAATTTCTATGGGTCAAGTGAAGCAGCCCTCACAACTTTCTTTAGACGCGGCAGCCTAGGGGATTGTGTGACTAGCATAATATCCAGCCACCTTTAATTCCCCCCCCCCCAACATCAGATGTCAGGTAAGGTACCCGTCAGAGCTGGGTGACCTCTTGATAGTGCAGTACACGAGTCACAAAAAGCAGGAGTGACCGAATTAATCAAAAAGACGGATGGCCCAGTGTGACTGACTTACTTACAGTATTGTACAACAACTTTAAGTATGGCCGTACTCTATCACAAGATTTGATGTCTTTTATCTTACATCGTTTTTATGTGATTTTTTTACGATAAGACATGGATTGCCCTGATTGTATTGAATTGAGACAATACGCGACAACTGCTTGAAAGTTGTAAAACAACCGTTGATAACATTCATCTCTACACACATCATAGCACACAACAACTGACATTATGAGTGTCATTTTATGGATGTGAGATAGTGATAATGTGAACTCGAAGGTCTCGTTTGTCTTGTATGGGTTAATGTGTCGTTTGTCTTGTATGGGTTAATGTGTCGTTTGTCTTGTATGGGTTAATGTGTCGTTTGTCTTGTGTGGGTTAACGAGACAGTTCGAATGTAAACTTATTTCACGTAGTCTAAGACTGGAAAGTAATTTTCATGGTTCAATTTAAAATACTATACCGATTGTTATGCTTGAATAGAGTTTTAGCTTTGGCTTGATGTTTTGTTTGTATTTGATTAAATCAGACTTATTTATTCCATGGAATACTAAATATTTAAGCAATGATCTGTGATGTAAATGTAACTTTAATCAGTCGGATACACACAAAAACATAGAGCAGTGGTAAGGTTAAAATTTAGAAACAATATTATAATTCAACTCCAAAACACTTCAATATTCCAGGTGATGTATTCGTGAAGACAGAAAATGACCAGTCGTCAACATTCCAACAGTGACCGCACGCTGGCCTCAAGTAGTTCCTGCGACGTCACTTCCAGGTGTGACGTGGATGAAAACACGTCACTACTTCAAGGCCATTCTGATGGGGAGAAATTGAAGAAAGGTAATTTTTATTCCAGTAGTCGCCACATGAATAGTTGAGGATACCTGACCCCTGGGAGGTTGGCTGTGGTGGGAGAGGGTTAGGTGCAAAGATCTGTCAACAAGTCACAGCCGATAAGTGAATGGGTGAAAATGTAAAGTAGAAAATCAATTCAATATTTTATTTAATTCGTAAACATATATTTTGTAGAAAGATTTTTTATAATCTTTTTTTTTTTTTTTTT
>MUZC01002113.1:0-14847 GCA_002072015.1 Radix auricularia
TAGCTCCACTAGCTCCACCAGCTCTACTAGCTCCAATAGCTCCACCAGCTCTACTAGCTCCAGTAGCTCCACTAGCTCCACCAGCTCTACTAGCTCCAATAGCTCCACTAGCTCCACCAGCTCTTCTAGCTCCACTAGCTCCATCTTACGCATCAAATTTATAAACTACTTGTGGGTAGTTGTGACCACCAAGAGACTTTTCCTTTGATGTAACACATTGTCACTTTCACTATCAGCATACATTAAGTCATCTGTTAAGTATATAACTGAGTGTTGATACATGGCACATACCAATGTCAGGTATATAACTTGCACATACCAATGTCAGGTATATAACTGAGTGTTGATACATGGCACATACCAATATCAGATATATAACTGAGTGTTGATACATGACACATACCAATGTCAGGTATATAACTGAGTGTTGATACATGGCACATACCAATGTCAGGTATATAACTGAGTGTTGATACATGGCACATACCAATGTCAGGTATATAACTGGCACATACCAATGTCAGGTATATAACTGGCACATACCAATGTCAGGTATATAACTGAGTGTCGATACATGGCACATACCAATGTCAGGTATATAACTGAGTGTTGATACATGGCACATACCAATGTCAGGTATATAACTGAGTGTTGATTCAAGACACATACCAATATCAGATATATAACTGAGTGTTGATACATGACACATACCAATGTCAGGTATATAACTGGCACATACCAATGTCAGGTATATAACTGAGTGTTGATACATGGCACATACCAATGTCAGGTATTTTACTGAGTGTTACTAAATAAATCGATATAATTAATTCGTAAGATAATCCTAAGTCAAGAATCTCCATTTCATCCCCACACCTCTAACAGTTTTGTACACTTATTTCCCTATTAAGAAACCATGGACTTGCCCGTGACAGCCTTTCCTTCTCCACTCCATTAAAATAAACAAGGCGACGCCTCTGACAGCGGTGTTCCCCCACCACTGATTAGTACCACGGACACGCCTCTAACTGGTGCTGCCTCTGCTACTTATCGTTGTTTATACATTAAACAACTGCAGGACATGAGACCGCTCCCCCCTGCCCCCGAGCACGTCCATCAGAGGTAACGAAAGACTGACCAACTCATTAACTGGCCTCACTCATGGGCGGCTCTGTTTTTACAGGTCACGTGTCAAATATCCAGCGTCCAGATCAAAGTAGCAGTGGCGTATCCAAAAACATGGTGTTTACTTTAGGTGATGCGGGTAGGCAAGTACACCAGAGCCAATAGTGGCAACCTTATTAAGTAAGGCTGGCTATCTGACCAGTGTGCACCATTTGATTTGAAACATTTTTAAAGACATGATAAAATAAAATGAACAATTCAAATTAAGCTTTCGTTTGACGGTTCCACGAGGAAAACTTCTCTGGTAATATTTGGTTCATTGGGTCTTAAACGATTTTTTAAACGATCTTGTTTGACACATTTAAGATGTCTTTGGCGTGATCCATGGCTAAGATGTTTTGTGACATAATCCATGGCTAAGATGTTTGTGACGTGATCCATGGCTAAGATGTTTTGTGACGTAATCCATGGCTAAGATGTTTGTGACGTGATCCATGGCTAAGATGTTTTGTGACGTGATCCATGGCTAAGATGTTTTGTGACGCAATCCATGGCTAAGATGTTTGTGACGTGATCCATGGCTAAGATGTTTGTGACGTGATCCATGGCTAAGATGTTTTGTGACGTAATCCATGGCTAAGATGTTTGTGACGTGATCCATGGCTAAGATGTTTTGTGACGCAATCCATGGCTAAGATGTTTTGTGACGTGATCCATGGCTAAGATGTTTTGTGACGTGATCCATGGCTAAGATGTTTTGTGACGTGATCCATGGCTAAGATGTTTTGTGACGTAATCCATGGCTTAGATGTTTGTGACTTGATCCATGGCTAAGATGTTTTGTGACGTAATCCATGGCTAAGATGTTTGTGACGTGATCCATGGCTAAGATGTTTGTGACGTGATCCATGGCTAAGATGTTTTGTGACGTGATCCATGGCTAAGATGTTTTGTGACGTAATCCATGGCTTAGATGTTTGTGACTTGATCCATTGCTTAGATGTTTTGTGACGTAATCCATGGCTAAGATGTTTGTGACGTGATCCATGGCTAAGATGTTTGTGACGTGATCCATGGCTAAGATGTTTTGTGACGTGATCCATGGCTAAGATGTTTTGTGACGTGATCCATGGCTGAGATGTTTTGTGACGTGATCCATGGCTAAGATGTCTTTGACGTGATCCATCGCCGGATTTAGCGTTTGAACCTCTGGGTGTAGTCAACTTTTCTAATTCACAGGCTAAGCCTGTGGCTAAATATCTAACAAGACCACTGGTTAAGCCAATGGCTAAATGTATAGCTAAACCACTGGTTTAAACGTCTAGTTAAGCTGCTGGCTCAGTCGGTGAATAAAAGTTTACTACAGCTTTAAATGTCTGGCTAATCCACAGACTAAAAGTCTGGCTAATACACAGACTAAAAGTCTGGCTAATCCACAGACTAAAAGTCTGGCTAATCCACAGACTAAAAGTCAGGCTAATCCACAGACTAAAAGTCTGGCTAATCCACAGACTAAAAGTTTGGCTAATCCACAGACTAAAAGTCTGGCTAATCCACAGAAGAAAATTCTGGCTAATCCGATAATTAAATATCTAGCAAAGTCTCAGAGGCGTCACTAGGGTTGGTGTCACCCGGGGCGGTAGCTCATGGTGTCACCCCCTCATGATTTAACCCATAGAAATCCTCCGAGTTTACCAGTGTTAAATAACGGGAATATATAGAATTTTACGGTCTGATGTCACCCCCCTGATGGTGTCACCCGGGGCGGCCCGCCCCCTCCGCACCCCCCTAGCGACGCCACTGCAAAGTCTGTAGCCCTGCAGTTGAATAAATGTCTATGTACTGACAACACGGTAGGTATTATCTCATCCTGTAAAAATCATTCATTTACCAGTATATGTTTTTTCAAGCACTATGAAAAATTTGGTTAAATCCGACTTAAATCCACTCAACATGGCAGCCATCTTTGTTGATATGCCGCGTACCAGAGAAATTGGAAAATTCAACTATTAAAATTCTAAAACTAAGCCTAACCCTAACCCTAAATTCACAATTATAACTAACCCAAACCCTAAATTAACAAATAAAAATTCTTAATCTAAACCTTAAAAACAAAGGAAGAAAACGCTGAATTAATTGCTATATAATATAACCCTTTTGGGAACGTAGAATCGGATTCAGCCAAAAATTGACTTTTAATATTTGCAATTTCATTTCGCCTTTCTATACATTCATTATTAACTAACTAATAAATGTATAAACATTCATCAAAAATGCCAGAATTCGGAACACACAAAAATATTGTAAAATAAAGCTGTTCAAAAACAAAATTTTTAAAAAGAACCGTCCCAAGAAGTTATTGCTGCATGTGTATTACTGAACAGTTGTGTGAGTTCTTGAACTATCTGGAGTGGGAACTCTTCAAACTGACTTTATCAATAGAGAAACTATTTATTTTTTTAATTACAAAACTTGCAGAATTGTAGACTACTATCTTTACTATTCTTTACTAGATTTGTAATAGTGCAAACAGAGCACTACCTCCACAAAAAATGAAAATTGAAGAGTACTATTTTAAATAATTACTGTTTAAAAAAAACAAAAACATTATGTTATGCTGTTTAAAATGACTTTCCGTCATTACAATATAGTCAGCCAACAATGCACTTCTGTTACTAAAAGAGTCTGTCTATTATCGGGAATTTCATTTAGTCTATTTATAGAAGCTGTCGTTAAAGAATTATAGTAGTATGGAGACATGCGCATTTTTCACGTGATTTATGAAATAATTTCTTTTCAAACAAGAATAAGTTGATACCATTGTAAATATACTTTAGCCACAGATCTCAGAACATAAATATTCCTTCAGTGTCACCGACTTTTCATAATAATATCATTGGACTCGCTCGCTTCGCTATTTTCTAACAATAACTGACCACACTGTTGCGCCCATCAATCGGATCCAGGCCTCGTCTACATAAACAGAGCTGCCGTGCCCCTCCCCCCTCCCACTGTGACCTCACATAAGCTAAGATTGATCCCAGACTAAGACAAACACGAACGTGTCTAGAACATTCTGACCCCAGTCAATACTCCCTGGCCAGGAGTCATTAGGTCAACCGAGCCAACAGTCTGTAAACATTCTGACCAGTCCGGCTTGACGTGGTCAGCTCCAGCCAGTCCGTCCAGCTTCCAGTATATTCCGACCACAGCCTCCCCTCCCTGCCAGCACAGAAGCCATGACGTTTCACTCCTTAGCTACCCCCTTACCCCAACATTAAATCTACCCTAAACGTTTTCTGGCGTTTCCAAGACTCCCTAATAGACATCTTCCGATGTTTGTCCTGTCACACTACAACAAACCTGTTGTCCTGTCACACTACAACAAACGTGTTGTCCTGTCACACAACAAACGTGTTGTCCTGTCACACTACAACAAACCTGTTGTCCTGTCACACTACAACAAACATGTTGTCCTGTCACACTACAGCAAACATGTTGTCCTGTCACGCTACAACAAACGTGTTGTCCTGTCACACTACAACAAACGTGTTCTCTTGTCACACTACAACAAACGTGTTCTCTTGTCACACTACAACAAACGTGTCACTTCAACACAACTCCTATTTCTATCACACAAATATATCTCTACTTACTTATATCCTTTAACTCCACATAACTTATCTCAACAAGTTGCCATTAGCAAGACACAATCAATTCCACATGCCAAGATACGCATACCATCTGTTCAGAACCTGATACCACCTTCTTACAAACGGATATCCCATTACACAAAGTGGATGCATAGGAATATCATATGCCCCAAATCTGATACCATCTCCTCACAAACGGATAGAATCTGCCCCAACTTGGATACCCTCTGCCCTCAAATGAAAACCATCTGCCAAAAAGGAATCCTAATTTTACACTACCAATTTTCCTATCCATAAATCCCACATACAAAAATAAATCAGTTTCCCACCATCAAATTATTTCCCGACATACGGATTCTCCCAGACAACCGATACCTTTCACCTTCGTAACCCAATATTTACCCAACTAGCCCCACCCCAGCTACTCACCTTCCCGAGCCATCCTACCATCCCCACCCACATCAGCTCTCAAATGATCAATAACCACAGACTCAGCCCTCGAGGAGTCCTCGCTCAAAGATTGGATCAACACAAAATTAAATAAATATAATAATATACTCGTTATATACGTAAAAAATATTACTGCCTATATTTGCCGAGTTGCAGAAAAGTTTCAAAAGATTACAGCATTAAAATGGTCAGCAGTCTTTATATTAGCCATCTCAATGGTCAGCAGTCTTTATATCCGCCATCTCAATGGTCAGCAGTCCTTATATCAGCCATCTCAATGGTCAGCAGTCTTTATATCAGCCAACTCAATGGTCAGCAGTCTTTATATCAGCCAACTCAATATTAAGGTGGTCAGTAATTATAGGTCCTCCATACTTTCCTTACATCTTCATTCATTATGTGTTTCCTAGCGCTGCATGCTTACAGTACATGTTTCTCTCTACATGTCCATGAAATTATACACAATTTAACCTTCTATGGAAATTGTAGACTATATGCATACTATGGAATTAGTAGACCAAATTTCGACCTTGCTATGGAAAATGTAAACCAAATTTAGACCGGCCTTTCGAAATTGTTGGCCAAATTTAGACCATCACGTTGAAAATTGTAGACCAAATTTAGACTATCCTATGGAAATTGTAGACCAAATTTAGACCATCACTTTGAAAATTGTATACCAAATTTAGACTATCCTATGGAAATTGTAGATCAAATTTAGACCATAACGTTGAAAATTGTAGACCAAATTTAGACCATCCTATGGAAATTGTAGACCAAATTTAGACCACCCTATTGAAATTGTAGACCAAATTTAGACCATCTTATGGAAATTGTAGACAAAATTTAGACCATCCTGTTTGAAATTGTAGACCAAATTTAGACCATCCTGTGGAAAGATGCAGTTTATTCCATGATCCAACTCCTCGAATCTAATGATTACCTTCTTGATGAGTTCTATGAAAAAAATCGACTGTTTTCTTCTTCTTACCGCCGTGTGTGTCTAGGACACGATTTATGCAAATATTATTTTCTTCCCGGCTTTAGGGGGTCTCGGAGAACACGCTGAATGGCTTGACTCGCCCCAGTGTATCGACCAGAGCTGGCCAGCCTGACACAGGACCTAACCACTCGATATTATTTGCCCAAGGGGTCGGGATGGAGGTCGGACCAATTTTTAGACACGTCAAAGAGCAAAGGTGAAAGGTCGCGAGTTTGAGATCGTTGCGTGGGTAACCAGTGCTGAAAAACCAGAGTGATTGAGTGAAATCTATACAGTTTTAAAACTCATAAATCACACAAAAAATCTTCGTCAGAACGATCCAGCATCCATTTATGTTTGTACCGAAAATAAGTCCTTAAATTATTTATTACTTTAAAAACAAAAATAAAATTTTAAAAAAAGCATTTTAAAAAAATCATGTTAAGCCTGGTCCCTTTTTGGACTCAGGACGTGTTAGCGCATTTTCGTATTATGTATCAGTACTTATGTTAGATGTCAGCATTATGTAGTTATCAGTAATTGTGTTTAGATTTTAGACATATTTTTATGAATTTTTAGGAACTCTTGTGTGTTGGTGGTGGTAGGAACTCTTGTGTGTTGGCGGTGGTAGGAACTCTTGTGTGTTGGTGGTGGTAGGAATTCTTGTGTGTTGGAGGTGGTAAGAACTCTTGTGATATACATCATGGGTCTAGGACTTTCATACTTCCAGGAGCTCTACTGCCACTACAAGAGGTCGGATCGAGTAACTGAGTGTTGATGCACAAATGGCAGGTCAGGACATACAAAAACATATATACATCATGGGTCTAGGACTTATGGATGCTGAGATCTAGGGTGATGACAGACGGACGGACGGACAGACGGACAAAACGGATACAATAGCGCATTTCGACTTCTCGAAAATGCGCTAAAAACAACAACAAATAAAAAACAAAAAAAACAATTAAATTAACAAACTAGAAATTATGTTTAACATGTAACAGTATAAAAAATATTGATTACAGTAATCTTTAAACTACTGATTTTTTTTTTTTTTAAGTGTTTTCTTAAATGTAAATCTTTAATATACGAGAAATAACTAAAAGAATGTTAATTGTAATACGCAGCCGAAGACAATCTTATAATACAACATTTTATATATGTCTCGTAAAACATGTTTAATGTATAATGCGCACCGATCGGTAATATATTTTTGAAAAGTATCATCAATTTTGCGCGTCAGGAGAGGTTGTTCATTATAATACGCACCTTGACAATCTAGCAAATAAATTAACATGTTACATAGAGATAAATAAAGTTAATAAAAAAAAACTCCTTAAAATTTATTACAGTACATTAGATCCATCTGAACTTTTGATACATCTTTTTTATAATGGGCACGAGTCAGCATGCAAAATTTCAGCTCCCCAGCATACGGGGAAGTGGGTTAAAATCGATCCAAAGTTTCCTCTGCACTCAAGCAAAAACAAAGAGTTAAAATACAGGATTTAAAAAAAAAACAGTATACACATTTATAATTTTAAAGCCAACTTTTGTTCTACAGGGGTGTAACTTGAGACGTGACTAGTTTTATTATAACTAATGATTTATAAGTTGTATAGGGAATGTCAATACACTGTTGTATAGGGAATGTCAATACACTGTTGTATAGGGAATGTCAATACACTGTTGTATAGGGAATGTTTATACACTGTTGTATAGGGAATGTCAATACACTGTTGTATAGGGAATGTCAATACACTGTTGTATAGGGAATGTATATACACTGTTGTATAGGGAATGTCAATACACTGTTGTATAGGGAATGTCAATACACTGTTGTATAGGGAATGTTTATACACTGTTGTATAGGGAATGTACTATGGCGGATTAAGGGGGGGGGGCTGAACGGGCTAAAGCCACGGGCCCCCGACGGTTTAGGGGCCCCCAAACTTTTTATATTTTATAATAAAAGTGTACAAAAGTTTGCACGAACCCTTGAAAATATAATAAATTAATTAATACTATCTATACAACTTATCGCGTTCAGACATGATAGTATTGATAAAGTACCTAATAATCGAAAAACTTTAATTTATTCACTTCGCATGATATAAAATATAGTTTATATTTTTAAAATTTCCCATTTTCGAGAAGTTCCGCTGGCCGTGTGGGTATAGTACTTGCTCGTGTGGCTATCGGTGTCGGGTTCCGTTCCCAGCAAGGGCATATTTTTTTTTCTTTTCACACTCAATTATAGCTACCGCGAACACACCAAACAGTTATTTCTTCGTGTTAGTTTTTTTTTTTCATTATTAAAATTTAGTTACAGTCTTATATTAGCTGTTAACAATCATTTTATTTTAAGAATGCTGGCTGGATAGGGCCCCCGTTTGATTGCAGCCCAGGGCCCCGTGCAGTCTTAATCCGCCCCTGGGAATGTATATACACTGTTGTATAGTGAATGTCAATACACTGTTGTATAGTGAATGTATATACACTGTTGTATAGTGAATGTATATACACTGTTGTATAGTGAATGTCAATACACTGTTGTATAGTGAATGTCAATACACTGTTGTAAAGTGAATGTATATACACTGTTGTATAGTGAATGTATATACACTGTTGTATAGGGAATGTCTATACACTGTTGTATAGTGAATGTATATACACTGTTGTATAGGGAATGTATATACATTGTTGTATAGGAAATGTTTATACACTGTTTTAACAAGATTTAAACATCAAATATAATATAAGTACATTGATGACATCAACTTCAGGATAGATATAATTAAAATGCACCCAAAACAAGTCTGAATACCATTTTATTCCTGAAAAAAATGTTTAAACGGAAAAATGAAACAACTAAACTGACATTACAGAAATGCCCAAAACTCGGTAAAGCAGCCCATCATAAACCCCATGCACTTTATCTATAGTAAATCTATCTTCAGAAAATCTAACTCTAGAAAATCTAGCTCTGACTTTAGTCGCCACCATTACCGCTTACAGCCAATCAGTAGAGTCTACAAAAAATGAAATGAGAACACCACGCCGTAACGACAAGAGGCCCTCGTTAGCCCCTCGATGACTGTCCGACCCATCCGACGTGCAGGCCTCATCTCGCTCCCAGCCACATTACAGCAATCAATGTTATTAACTTGGTCTACTACCAGGGACTGACCATCTACCCATCGACCGTTCAACTTGTGTTCGGTAATTGGGGATGGGCGGTAACGAGTGTACTCGACTCATCCACTGGATCATGGATATTATTACCCGAGTACACTTATGACATTTACTTCTCTTTTAATCCATATCAGATGCTGTACGGAGATCCAGTCATGTCTGCATTCAATTAGTGGAACTTCTTTCAGTCTTGTTCAATCATCAATGGGATCGGATCCAGGGATGAGATTTTACAATGTTAACTGATGGATTCAAAGTCACCATGAGGTGATGTAGGGGTGTGTGTCTTGGGTTGTTTTCATCTATAGAGTTCAGACAGATTATATATATATATATATATATATGCAGAGAGAGAGAGAGAAAGAGAGAGAGACAGAGAGGGGGGGAAGAGACCTACTATATAATTAAGTATATTTGCATATAAAATATTTGCTCTCCGTTTTCCAATAACATAACAAAGAAATATTGTCTTACAAAGAAATTGTATTTAAGACTTACAGTTGTGTGAAATCTGATATTAGTATTATTTTTCGTAATCAAACCTTCTGCTAACATCTATAGATAGGTATTAAAAGTTAAATAGAGTAAATTAATATATTTTACTATGAACTATATAACCACACAGGGACTGATCAACGTCCAATCTATGTTCAAGTTACACCAGTACTCAAACTTCTTCGTGAAATGTGCGAGGAGAGATTTTCACTGGTAACGGCCCGTGATTCAACTCGTATATCCTGGACAAGACAACAGAGTTGATCCTGAAAGCAGGGAAGTAGTCGGTGCTTGTTCCCGTAGATGACCAGTTGGTTACATCTACGGCTCAGGTCGTTGGCTGTGTGGACATTTGACTACTGTGGGAGGTTTTCTCTAGAGCTCCAAGCGGACTTTGAGGTTAGAGATAAGTAGATCCCCAGCTGTTGGTGTGATGTTGTGTGGTTTGAATGGGTATATGTAGTCATTCGTTGGTGAGATATAATAGTTAGACCATGTATTGATAGATGTAGTCATTCATTGGTGAGATATAATAGTTAGACCATGTATTAATAGATGTAATCATTCATTGGTGAGATATAATAGTTAGACCATGTATTGATAGATGTAGTCATTCGTTGGTGAGATATAATAGTTAGACCATGTATTGATAGATGTAGTCATTCATTGGTGAGATATAATAGATCATGTATTGATAGATGTAGTCATGCGTTGGTGAGATATAATAGTTAGACCATGTTAGATGGTTTGATGTATGTCAGATGGTTTGATATTTGGTCAGATATTTTGATGTATGTCAGATGGTTTGATATTTGGTCAGATATTTTGATGTATGTCAGAAGGTTTGATGTATGTCAGATGTTTTGATTTATGTCAGAAGGTTTGATGTATGTCAGATGGTTGGATGTATGTCATGGGAAGCTGGGATGCCCTCATGTGTAGCTGGGATGCCCTCATGTGTAGCTGGGATGCCCTCGAGTTAAATTGACTGAAAAACTCAAGAACACAATGCACTAAACTATTGACTGACATTGATTGACATTGACTGACATTGACTGATATTGACTGATATTGACTCACATTAACTGACACTGACTGACACTGACTGACACTGACTGACACTGACTTTCATTGACTGACATTGACTTTCATTGACTGACATTGATTGACATTGACTGACATTGATTGACATTGACTGACATTGACTTTCATTGACTGACATTGATTGACATTGACTGACATTCACTGACATTGACTGATATTGACTGACATTAACTGACATTGAATGACACTGATTGACACTGACTGACACTGACTGACACTGACTGACACTGACAGACATTGACTGACATTGACTGACACTGACTGACATTGACTGACATTGGAGCGCTGAGTCAACAATCTGCCGATTGACTCGTATCGACCCTTGCTGTAGTGACACCTGTGAAAACATGGCGGCTAGGGCGTTTAATGGAGACACTTGTTTATTTTAAATTAAGCATCAAACACCTATACAGCTTCTCCTGGTCTACCCTTGAGAGAAAAAGAGGGAGGGAGAGATGGAGGTAGAGAGAGAGAGGGGGGGGGAGGGTGGTAGATAGAGTGAGAGAAAGAAGAGAGAGAATGAGAGATGTGGTTGAAGATCTGATTTGGTGAATGAAAAACAATCCCAGTAAAAGTCACATGTTTCACTAAGAACATTTTCACAGAATTCCAAAAAAAATGCAGTAGCTTAGTAAATTATTCGTTTTAATTGAGGCCGTTTCTGTGAAGTTCGTGGCCGTCCTTTAAATGACGTCACGCGATATTGGCCGATTTTTGCCCTCGTCAAATTTTGTCACAAAAACTTAGACCCCACTGCCTCCTATATTACATCACAAAGCTTTGACCCCTTCCCCCTAAATGCCGTATTTTTAACTGAAAATAAGCATACTTTCAAGTATATTTTATTGGACATTTAAATGTGTACTTAATATAAGTCTGCAATCCATTTAATATTGTAACTAGGGGTGAATCGGATTTAAATATCTAAAAATCCGGTGGAACCGGATTCGGAAAGATTTATGAATTTAAATCTGTCCAGAGGCGAAGCCGGAGTCGGATTTACAAAAATGACCGGATCTCAGATGTGCCGGAGCATATATACTAGAAGCAAGTACCCGGCTTCTCACGGGTTTTAAATAGGGTTTTCTGTAGAAACGTACACAATGCTTTTTCGCAAATTAGCGTTAGGAGAGTGTACTTAACAAATTCCCAAAGTTTCATTCTTCTACTTACATGGGAACAGTAGAATGGGTGATTTTCAGTATTTATATAGCATGTAGTAGTAAAACAAAAAACACCTACATTTGGGCCCCGGCTCCCAGTAAGTGATAATTTAAATATTTTTAGACTTTTACCACTGCAGGCGTGTACTCAACAATTTCCTCAAATTTCATGCGTCCACCTAATCAGAAATAGGAGAATTAGTAATTTTCAATTTTTATATAGCCCATCTAAGTACAATACGTTTTTGGGCCCCCGGCCCCACATGAGCGGGAAATTTAAACGAAATCTACTTAAGAAACTTCATTATATAATGTCGTTTACGTGTACTAAATTTCACAATATTTCGTTTTCTGAATTTTGTTAATATAGCTCATTTAAGAAAAAAAAGTACATTTTGGCCCCCGGCACCCCATGAAGAAGAAAGCCATTATTGCAAGGAGAGTCTGCTCAATAATTTCCAAACATTTCATTTTTTTCTTTACCGACACGGTAAATTGGAGAATTAGTGATGAGTTTGATTCTAAAATAACAAAAAACAACATTTGGGCCCCGGCCCCTAATGAGTGGGAATTTTGAAATTCTTTTTCGCAAATTAGCGTTAGGAGAGTGTACTTAACAACTTCCCAATGATTCATTCTTTTATCTACACGAAAAATAGTAGAATTGGTGATTTTCAGTATTTATATAGCGTATATAAGTTAAAAAAAATACATTTGGGCCCCCCGGCTCCCCATGAGTGGGAAGTTTAAAATTGTTTCTCGCAAAATATCGTCGGGTAGGTAGCGTTCTTAACAACTTGCCAAAGTTTCATGCTTCTACCTATCCGTAAAATAGGATAATTAGTGGGTTTTTGTTTTTATATATAGTTCACATAAGGGAAAAAAATAAATTTGGGCCCCCAGCCCCCAGGAAGAGGTAATTTAAATATATTTTTGCCTGTTACCATTGCAAGAAGTATACTAAACAATTTACTAAAATTTCATGCTTCTGCCTCCTCGGGAAATAGAAAAATTGTTGATTTTAATTTTTATATAGCTCAAATAAGGAAAAAAAAGTTGTTGGGCCCCCTGCGCCCATGAGTGTGAATTTATGGAAAGAAACCTATTTAAGAACCTTCCCCATATGATTATGTGTACGTTTACCAAATTTCACTTTACTGGGTTTTCTGGATCTTGAGTTATTAGGGAACAGACAGACAGACAGACGGACAACAAATGCGTCTTATATATAAGATATATATATACTAGGGGCGCGGTGGTCAAAGTGCTAGTACGCTGCGGCACCAAAAAATTTAAAATAAAAAATAATCGTTCACGGGTTCAAACCCCGGTTCAAGCACCCCTACGGGTAGATGATGCTCGTTAAAACCTTGGCTGGTAGTTCATCTAGGAGAAGGAACTCCGAATACAAATCCTCCGCTGCCTTGCGGCTATACCTGCTTGGCGGGAAAGGCTAAGGGAGTAAACCCTGAAAGAAAATCAGGAATTGGAGCACCTACAGGCGGTCTATACATAAGACTTATGTACATACCGGCAGCTCCTGCGACGCCAATGGCAGCCAAGCTGCATCGACGCAAGTCGTTCCCTTGGTTACACCATTGACGTGGAGAGGGGGGATATGCTGTATGGGCAGAGGCTAATTCTCCATAATACCCGCCCAGGCTTGCATCACCTCTGGAGAGGACACTCCAGCGTCGCCGCAAGGTGTCGACAAAACACGGGAAGCAGCAGTTACCGGTTATAAGCCAAAGCTCAATTGACGTAGAGCTAGGCGCCAGGGGCTGCTTCCGACGGTGGGAGAGACTACCAATGTCTCACTGGACAGCTACCGCCCGCCTTAAACTGGGCAGCCCCCAGTCAAATAGGTGCTATCCCGTCATGGCCTGCCTTCTCCACTGGGTGCGTGGAGATTAGAGTACCACTCAACAAGTGGGCCACTAAGCCCTGCACCAAGAAATACAAAAAAGAAAAAGAAGACCCCAGCTCTTCGAATCGCTAGCTGGAACGTGAGGACTATGTGTCCCGGCATCACTGATGATAATCTGCAGTCCATAAACGACACACGGAAGACAGGAATAATCGATAGAGAACTTAAAAGGCTAAAGATTGACATAGCATGCTTACAGGAGACCAGGCTCCCAGACAACGGTTCCCTCAAAGAGGCCAATTACACCTTCTTCTGGCAAGGAAGACCGAAAGATGAACCGAGACAACAGGGTGTGGGTTTCGCTGTTAAAAACACTCTTCTACCATCCATTGAACCCCCGTCATCAGGCACGGAGAGGATCCTTACTCTAAGACTCAGAACAACTGCGGGCCCAGCAAACATCCTTAGTGTGTATGCCCCAACACTCTATTCAACTCCGGAAGAGAAGGACCAGTTCTACGGAGCGTTAGACCAGGCAATAGCCAGCATCCACAAAGACGAGGCAATCTATCTCCTAGGAGATTTCAATGCTAGAGTGGGGAGAGACCACGAAGCCTGGCCCACCTGCCTTGGACTATTTGGAAGAGGAAAGTTAAATGAAAATGGACAAAGGCTTCTGGAATTGTGCTGCTCACGAGGCTTGTGTGTGACCAACACTTTCTTCAAGTGCAAGGATATACATCAAGTATCTTGGAGACACCCTCGATCCCACCAATGGCACCAGCTGGACCTCATTATCACCAGGCGTGCACA
>MUZC01002114.1:0-24028 GCA_002072015.1 Radix auricularia
CCAGTGTCATGGAATGTCTATGGTTGTGCAATGCATTCATTTGAATTGGAAGTGTGATGGTGATCCAGACTGTCATGATGGATCAGATGAAATAGATTGTAAGTATATTAATAATAGTATTATGTACTTTTTAGCAGAAATAATTTTAAAAATGATCCTCGATTACATTAAAAATCTATTGATATTTAGGTATGCCACTTTTTCGGCTTTAGCAGAAATCAGGCTTTTTGAAAATCACATGCTGGCCCCAATATATTCTGGTTGAAGTACAACTTTATCCTGATTACACTTCTTTTTTTTTTTGGATGTGCATTTCCAAATTTTTTATTGTTTCATGGGCGCTAAATCTAGCTAATATAAATATGGAATTATTTCAATACATGGTTTGTCACCAATGTTCCCTCTAAGGTTCATTGGTAAGTGTGCAAATATAGAAATTCATGTGCAAAGTTGCACAGCATCTTTTTTTTGTGCAATATTTTACAAAATTTGCCTGCTCTGTAATTCTAAACATGTGAGCAATTTCAGTCATATTTTAGATTTTGAAGAGCCCCCTTGTAGTTTTTCCAGATATCTCTGGAAATAGCTATTGATGAAAACTGACATGTGCTTAATTATTTCTCCTTATTTTGCATCTTATTATGCATTGTTCTGATGTTATTTTCTATATTTAATGAAATGAATTAGCATTAATTAGGGACAAATTTTGAATGAGATATTCATCTTAAATGACAAAAAATTTTGATCCAAAATTCTAATTTTTATCCAACTATCATTTAAGTAGCTTAATAAAAAGTGTTTGTAAGTTTAATATCTTAGAATTTTTAATAATTTCTTTCCTTTTTTATTGTTAATTTTTTTTTCTTAAATTTTTAAAATTATGATTAGGTAAACCTCATACATGTAACTCTGATGAGATTGTTTGTGACAAAAACTACTGCATCAGCAATCTTTATGTATGTGATAATGATGTAGATTGTCAAGATGGAAGTGATGAATTTAATTGTACAGGCAAGTAAAAACTTGTTATTTTAGCATATTACCCCTGTCCTCGTTATAATAAATGGCCATGATACATAATTATAAATAACATTGTATTGGACTTTGTTGTACTTTGATATTTTCAATTTACAATAATTGATTAACTTTGTTAAAACAAACAAAAACAATCTCCTAAAATATTTTTATAACGTTTTTATCAAATGAAAGCCTTACTAGAATTAAAACATTTTGCAAGTAAACATTTTGTTACACTTCAAAGACGAAGTAACTATAGAAATGATTTTAATAGAAATATAAATACTTCATTTAGTAACCTGTGATGAAAACAGTTTTGACTGTGGGAATAATACATGCATCCATAAAAATCAACTTTGTGATGGAACTAATGACTGCAGTGATGGTGCTGATGAATTGATCTGCCTCACTCAAGATTGTAAGTTTATATTGGTGGTAATTTTGCGTTAAGCAAATGAATCATTATATTAATTACAGTTTATAATTGCTTTAAGAAGTTCTCTAGGGATATTTTTTTACTTTAACTTAGGTTATAATTTGAATAGCTTGTTTTAAGGCAGTTAAAATATATGGAAAATTTCAATCAATAACTAGACAAATAGAATTTAAGGAAAAAGTGCCAGTTTAAATTTAAATGAAATTTTATTATTTGTAACATCAACTTTGTCAAAAATTAATTTTAAAAAGTCTTCTCAAATCACAATAATCCATTCTCTCACTCAGTTCAGCTGAACTAATTCTAGCACTTGTAGATGGAACAATCGAAGGATAAATACATTTATGGAAACACAACACATTCACATATAGTGAAATAGTCAATCTTGTACTTTCTCTCTTGCACTGCTTACATCCAAAATCATACATTAAATAAAATCTTTAGAAGCTTTTAGAGATTCTAGTAAATCAGAAAAAAATTCAGATTGAAGTTTTGAAAATAAACACTGCCATACTTGCTAGACAAATATCTGGATTATTGACCTAGATTTAACTTTTTCAATTTGTTTTTTTGTTTTTTTTGTTTCCAGCATGTGGAGAGGATAATGGTGGATGTATGCATCTGTGTAAACAAAATGCTAATGGCAAAGGCAGGACATGTGAGTGTCGCCCAGGGTATAAGTTAACCAACAGTACAGATTGCCAGGATGTAAATGAATGTGAGAGACCTGGCATATGTTCACAGAGATGTATCAATACTAAAGGATCTTACAAATGTGAATGTGAACCTGGTTACACATTGATTGTACCTCGTTACTGCAAAGCTGTGGAAGGTGAGGATTATAATATTTTATTTTCATTACATAATTTGGTATAAATCCATCAACATCTGTCTTATGCAAATTGCAAAGAAGATGATACAATGTCCATAGACTGTCAAAATTTGTAGGGAAATTTCCAAGGAATCGAAATTTATTTCTTTACTAGATAATTGTTTTAATTTTTTTCCAATTGATATTTGTTTAACGAAGATTTTTAAAATATAATTTAAATTTAAGAGTTATTAAGGAGCTGCAATTTTTTTTATTATCACATTTTACCATTTGAAACCATTCTTTAGTTCATATGTGGTTAAGCTTAAACATTACCAACATACTTTCTGATTTTGAAATTTAACCAGGGAATCACAACAAATAATTGACAATTATCATTGCATTAGCCTTAATTAACTTTTCTCCATCAGGAAAACATGCAGCACTTATCTTGTCCGATATTCACGAACTTCGCCGCTACAGTCTAGACGAGTTCCGCTACTCCAAGCTTCTTGAAAATCCTGTGCAAAGGGCTGTTGCAATGGATTTTAACATCAGGGAAAATACTGTTTATTGGACAGATCTTGTGCATAAACAAGTTTCTGTGTAAGTTTTTTTAACATAGTGTAGATAACATCTTCAGTGATCTATAAATATATATATATATATTTCACAATTGAAAAGCAAATGTTAAAATGAATTGTAATTTGCATTAAATAATTTTGTCTTTAGTCAAAATAAATTGAATTTTAAAAGTTCTCCTGTACTAGGTGTTGCTCACATATTTGCTGTAACTAATTTTTGTTATAATTTACAAGAGATCTTTCATTATAAATTTTATTTGCTTATATAATTTTAAGTTTAGTAAAGTCTGATTAAATTGGCAGCAACCTTATGACAGTTTGTGAGCCTAATTTATCTTTTACTTAATTTTGAAACTTTTTTTAAAGTATAGGCTGTTAGATTTTGTGATCTTTTAATATGAAATAACTTTAATCAGGACGTTCATAACCTTATTATGAAAGCTATAAGCTGTCTCTAATAGACATGTTTATGAAAAAAAAAATATTATTTATAATTCATGACTTCTTTTTTTCTTACTTTCTTTCACAGGGCTGTTGTAAATGATACCAATAATCCGATGAAAGTAATAGTTAATGAAAACATAGACATGCCTGATGGCCTTGCCGTTGATTGGGTGCATGGTAATTTATACTTGTCTGACACTGGACTTGACAAAATAGAAGTTTTACGCTTAAATGGCAGTTACAGGAAAATTTTGGTCAACACAGATCTTGATGAACCAAGGGCATTAGTTTTGGATCCACAATACGGGTGGGTAAAATTTCTCTACTTGATTAATTTAAGTCAGTTTAAAATTTTAAATCATCTTTTAATCAAATTTGTTTCAAAGCAGTGATGAAAATTTTACCACTGTTTCAATTATCATTTTTATAGGTGGATTTACTGGTCAGACTGGGGTTTTTCACCAAAGATTGAAAGGTGTGGAATGAATGGCCAAAATAGGAAGTCCATCATCACCAAAAATATTGTATGGCCCAATGGTTTGACAATTGGTAAGGTACCACTTTTAATTCAATTTCACTTGGATGTCAATTTATAATTTTTACATTAATAACTCATATTCTGCTGTTAGAGTTTGCAAATTATTTTTTTCCCTTTAATATTTGGTTTTTTTTTTCTACATTATTCCATTTCTTACTCCTTTTACACTGCTATAATTTCTTGCATTATTCTGTGTTATATATTACTCATGGTTTGCTATGGTAAATGTGATTTGATAAATAAATATGGGTATTTTTATGTTTACACAGATTACATTCAGAGACGCCTTTACTGGGTTGATGCCAAGCTGCACACTATTGGAAGCAGTGACTTGGATGGAAGTCAGTACAAATTGATATTGAAGAGTCATGATTACCTGGGCCATCCATTTGGCATAACCGTGTTTGAAGATTATCTCTTCTGGACTGACTGGACAGCCAATGGTGTTTACAAATATAGTAAATTCAGTCAGGGAAATGTAACTCATGTAGTCATAAAGCTGAAGACTCCGATGTGTATTCATGCTTATCATCTCTCAAGACAGCCCTCTCGTAAGTAATTTCACCCACGTTAAGTCAAATTATTTACTTGTTTATGTGCACATTGGGCGCACTTTTTGAATGATCTGTTATCATTGAATATTATAAAGCACATATCATTAATCGAAAATAGCTCAATTGAGTATTTTTAAAGTTATATTTAACTATGGCTTATTTGAAGGAAAAGTATGGATTGATCGTTAAAATGATTTTCATTTAACCTAATCTTAAGTTAATGTAATATTACTGACTCTATATTTAAAATTAACTTATTGTTATTCTTTTATTTTCCTCATCTCAGCTATCAATCACTGTGGTGAGAATAATGGTATGTGTAGCCACCTATGTCTTCCAAAGCCACATGAAGGAGTTATAGCCCCAACTACTCCAAACTTTGAATGTGCTTGTCCTGATGGAATGAAATTTGGAGAAGGGGAGCAAAAGCATCACTGCGTCTCATGTAAGTTAATTAAATAAATGATTTCCAAACTTTTGCCCTCATTTTTGTTGTTTCTGCTAGCTCATTCCTGTGACAGAACAGTACTAACTAAAGTATACCAGCATTATATATGACTCAATGATACAAGGCATAACTGGTTCATCATTCCCATTTTCTTTGTTTCAGCTCACGAGGTGGTTACACATAAAATTCCAACTGATCAAGGGAAAGATATGTCCAATCCAAACCGTTTGCCGTACACCATACAGAATCCACCAGAACCTGAAACTACACAAACTTCCTATTTAAGTGAAGAGACAAATGCTAACCAAGGGGAAACCACTATTGGGGTGACCATTGCAGTCAATGACACAAACAGTGCTTTGGCACACACAGAATCAGAAGGAAATGGCAGTGTTGCTATAATTGTCTGCCTCATTGTGTTTACCCTAGGTGTAACTGTTGTCATAGTAAGTACAATGTTTTATAATTTTGCTGTATATAAGGTAGTGTGTTGGAATTAAAGATATCTAATAAAACCCTCAGATAAACATAAGGGGAAAAAACACTTACTTATTCTTTATGCAAAAAAAATATTTAAAACTCTAATAAAGTGCAAGACTGGACAAAAATTATGGATACCCGTAGGATGCAATAATTTTCTGTATAGAAGCAGCGTCTGTAATAGATAGGTAAAAAAAATCTATAATGCTTAAAACATTTTTAAAACCAAAGATTCTTGTAATATTTTTACAAACCTTACTAATAACAATACATATATGGGGAGTGTCTCAATCATCATTAAAATTTTAAAAACTCTTTTAACTTTCATCATGTCATAACTCGATTACATAACAAAATCTGGATACAACACATACAAAAAACAAAGAGCCTTACATATTTATTTACTAAGCAGAATACATTAAACCTATTATTTGTTAGAAGACTCAATAATCAACAATATAAATATATTATGACTTACACTGTTATTATGATAAATAGTCTCAAAGTGTGACCTGGTTATAATTTATTAAACTATTTGGTTTTAAAATTAATTCATTTTCTCTCTATTTCTACCAGATTGTTGCATTGCTGGTAAGAAGACACAAGAGGAAAAATGTTAAGTCCATGAATTTTGATAATCCAGTCTATCGCAAAACTACCACAGATGACCAGTTGATCATGGAGAAAAATGGATCTCGATCAAGTTTACCATCAGTAAGTTTTCTTTAAAGCCGTTTTAAAATTAATAATAAAAATAATGTTTGGAGGAAGTAAAGTATTTAAAAAATACAAGGAGATCTCTCCCCCTTCTTTTAAGTTGGTATTTTATAGTGTTTAATTACTTCTCTGCAGATTCGACAGCCATTGACTCAGGATGTGGAAATTGTATGATAGCTGAAGTCTAATAATGCAACTCAGCATTTCCAACTCTAATCATTTCATGAACAGCAGGAGCTTAAACACTCTTTCACCTGTTAAACTCAAAAGGGTATTAAAACTTGTCTTCATTTACTAGTAAATAAAAAAATTATGGATAATGCAATCCCAGCTTACGTCTTACAAGAGCAGGCCCAAGATGATGAAGTTCATGCGTTGATCTGGCGATGCATTGAATTTCCACCCGGATATTCTTGGGATGGAACGAAAGTCAGAGATGGTCAAATGGAGGTCACTCGAATATTTTATTAGTTTAGTTGCTCTAATTTTTCTACTTTAAAAAGTTTGGAGAATTGCTGGAGGGATCAAGTCAACCTGACAGGCCTATCTCAAATCATAAACTTGACAGTTGCTGTTGCAGTGCTCAAGTCACTCAGTGTATTGCAGTATTCGTGCCTTTCAATTATTGCAGGAATCTTTTGTTTCAATTTTTTATTTTTTTTTTAAATCTGCAATTGACACAAAAATTTGTGGGTTTCATTAGGTTAGAATTCCCTTCATGTCTAGTCAAAAATAGTATGTGACCTTTCTTACTTCATTCTCAATGCCGGTACATCATTCTCACACCCATTGAGCAGTTTTCATAAAGCTTTGAATGATAAAAGCAAAGATGCTTTGTTGAAGCATAAACTCAAGCAAAACGAAACTTTTTTTTTTAATGTGTGGTACAAGTTTTTTTCCTTGTGAGAAATGTCTTGGTGCTCAAGTTCCAAGGTATGTGTTGAAGTTGTGAACACAAGGGTGAGATTTTGTTTTTGATAGTTCGAACTGCAGGCTGTGATCTTGTGTAATGATTTAGACTTATTAGTTTATTTATTTCATATATTTTTTTAAATCTGCTGTAAGCTGTAAAAGTATCTACTGAAATGTGATGAAACAAATATATACAAACAACACGGCCAAATAACTCCTGCTTAGTAAATATTAATTTTGAATAATTCAGTTTTTACAGGCCTTAACTTATAAATTTAATGAATTTAGGTAGTCTAGGAAATATTAATTTTTTTCTCTGTAGGTTCCTTTCCCGCATAATTATGATAAATA
This sequence comes from Radix auricularia, assembly GCA_002072015.1. Lineage (NCBI taxonomy): Eukaryota > Metazoa > Mollusca > Gastropoda > Lymnaeidae > Radix > Radix auricularia. The sequence continues at coordinate 7,293 of MUZC01002114.1, forward strand.
GTTGGAACCATGTTTTAAATTTTTTTTTACCCCAGTGGACAAATATGCAATTTATGCAAAGGTTTGCACTTCTGTAGCACACTGTTTTGTCTGAATTAATCATATACTAGATTATTGATCAATTAAATGAACTGGTATGAAGATTAACACGCACTGGTATTAAAACAAAATAGTGCCTTCATGCTCAATTTTTTTTTTTAAATTTAGTTTTTAAATATAAGATGTAATTCAAACATGAGATTTTTCTTAATTAAATTCACATTTCATCAGCTTTTTTGTAGATATATTGTTTGAATAATCACTCAATTCCTTTTTTTTTTTTTTTTAACTTATTTTTGAGCATGTAGCACTGGCTAAATCATTTTTGTATAGTGGTCTACATTCTTTTAACAAAAATATTTCATCATCGCATTCCAAATAATCCCTCTTGAATTAATAAATGAATGTTTGTCCTCTACTAATGTATCTTATATTGTAGCCGCCACTCACATGTAATTGAAAAGTTACAAGAGATTCCATCATGCTCAGTCATCCCCATTCTCTTTTCTCCTGATCTTTTCTTAATGACAATGTTAATAAATGTATTATCTACTTAGGATTTCCTTTAAATTACCTTTCTTTTATGTATGGTTTTTTTTATTTGGTTTAAGATTAAAATGTTAGATCGGAGTTTAGGCTGACCATTTAAAAAGAACTTGCTTTATTTCAAGTGTGGTATTTATAATTCAATACCTAATTTCTAGGAACATAATTTATGAAGTTCACATTGAATATCTAAAATACGAAAACAATAAATTGCATAGTCCGGTGAAATTAGTTTGTGTCATGATGTGAATCTCACTCATTTAAACGTTGTGTCAAAAGCGAGTTTTAATTTGTCTGATTCTTTTGTAATTAAGATGGACATAATAAAAAAAGCTAATCCATGTAACATATCATCCATTCTGTAGCCAACAATTGCTTTCAAACTGTTATTTTAAGCTGATTTATTGCATACTTGTCAAATAAATTGCCCAAGAATATGATAGGATTCAGTGAGATTTTTGTTTTGTGTATTCTATTACATTTGTACTATTTAAACAACTAACATCTACTTTTTATGCATTCCTATAAAAATTAACAACTCTTTGAAGCATTAAGAAAGTTAGTTCTATTTTTCTAACCTGTTTGAGATGTTACTTTTCTTTAATGAGATCTGTTGACCGCATTTTAAATTTTTAATTAACATGTTTCTCATTGTTTACTTATATTAATTAGAATCTCTTTAAACTTTAAAAGGATGAATTATACTCAAAAGAAAATTACGATAGTTTTGTCTGAGCGTGAATGTAATTTATTTGTGTGTCAAATATTTCTGTTTGCTTAAAGAAACTAGATCTTACAATTTTGTCTCTCTTTTGACCATCTTATACAATGCTTCGAGCAAAGCTATCAAATTAAATTTTTTAATGAAATATTTTTGCTATTTAAAAATGTTGCTTAAATACTTGAATAACAGCATCTGTATAAATTGTGTAAATATGTCACAATTATAAAAAAACATTGTAACAAAGATTGTACTATAAGAAAACTGGTGCATTCCTCAGAAATACACATTTTTCAACAACTTTGTGCAAAAGTGTGTGGCTAATTGTAATTGGAACATGTATGTTACTTTGTGAATTAAATTCATGGTTAATGTAATTGGATGTAAAATAAGTTGTAATTTCATGTTTATTGAACAATTCATGATGAAAACATTTTTCCTCTAATTATTGCAAAGTGTTAATAAAGATGTATCGCTGATTGTTGGAAAAAAAGTGGTGGATTTATAATAGAGAGATTGTGAAAAAGTTTATGATTGAAAGAAAGATTGCCAATAGATTGGGAGTGAGAGAATAGCTTGCTTCTAATTAGTTTTTAAAAGCACCTACTCAACACTGTCTGTTTTTGAAAGGAGCCAAATTATAGGAATGTATTTTCAGTCTGAGTGTGTTTTTTTTTCCTTCATTTTTTTTGTTGGAGTAATGTTTGCTTAATTTATATGAATAAAGATTGTTAACAACTATTCATTATGTCTTATTGTCTCTTTGATGGAGGAGCTTGTAAATATTATCCAGCTCATATTTTTGCTGGCTTACAAATTACTATTATTTAATTATTAGAAATATTCAATGTTATTTGAAATAATTATCCCAACAATATATTCTTTCAAACACTAAGACTTAGAAAGCAACGAAAATGAGAATGATTTTATCAGAAGATTGTTAACTTGAAATTAGGTAACAAGATAAGATCTCAACAGATCAGGAGACCATTTTTTGGTTCTTTATGAATCAAATAGGACTTTTCAACTTTCAAGAAATAAAGCAGGAGAGGGGGAGGGGAGAAGACAAATTGGCAGCACAGCTTCCAGTAACAGGAAATGATATGCATTTAAATGTACACTAGAGAATTCCTGTGAAACAATCTATGCTACACATAACCCATTACTTTTATTAATTTTATTATTATGTTTCTTTTATTAATATATGAATTGTTATTTCCTTGTAAAGCGCTGTGAGCCTGGCTCCTTGCTGGGATACAGCGCTATATAAATTATCATTTATTATTATGATTATTATTACTTCAGATTGTAGAGTTCAAATTCCTTAGAAGCATTACAATTGATCATTCTTATTAGTGTATAAATACAATGGCATCCTAACCCATATTTAATCTAAGGTTCATCGGTCAACGTGCAAGGTTTAAAAAAAAACAACTCAAAAGTTGCACAGCATCCTTTTTATGGGCAATATTTTATGAAGATATGTTGTGCTGCATCAATCAGATAACTCAATTTAAGACATTTATCCTAACTGTTAGTGAATTTAGGATATCTATAAGGATTCATACTCTTTGCTTTTAAAACCCATAAGCTGCACTCAAATATAACTATATTTAACCCTCTTTCCAGAGAGAACTTGGCTATCAATCTTTGCACTTAAAATTGCTGTTATCCACACTCTGCAAGTTAATAGGTACCAAATTCATTAACATGCACTAAATAGCAAGATGTAATTTTAAGCTCTTCTTTAAGTTTGAAATTTCCCTTTGTCATACTGAATAAGTGAACACTTGCAATTAAAACAAATAAATAAAAAGCAGTTTAAGTCTCATCCTTAATTTTCTAAATACAATGGTAATCTCTACTGCTGGCTGTAGTTCTGGTAAAAAAAATTAACAAATATGGTTCTATCCCAGATATCACTATTGTCAGTACCAGGACAGTAATGAAACAAAGATTTAACCACAGATAAAATATAAAAGAATTTTTAAAAGTACATAATGCTTTTAAAGGGTTTTTTGACGGAGTCAGCCTTTGTTTAGTTCCTCTACCAGTGGGGCCTTGTGATGGTCCTACCAGTGAGGCCTTATGATGGTCCTACAAGTGAGGCCTTGCCATTGTCCTACCAGTGAGGCCTTGTGATGGTCCTACCAGTGAGGCCTTGTGATGGTCCTACCAGTGAGGCCTTGCCCTTGTCCTACCAGTGAGGCCTTGCCATTGTCCTACCAGTGAGGCCTTTTGATGGTCCTACCAGTGAGGCCTTGGTTTGGTCCTCCAATGGCAGGTTTTGATTAGGGTCAGAAAGAAATTTGTGCAGTTTTTCTTAGTTATTTTCTTTATGTCTAATGGAGCATGGCTTATTATGTAATAGCATGGCTTTCCTTTAATGGAGATAATGAAAAACAAACTTGATTTCTTTTTTTTTTTAAGCATAAAAGTTTTTATTTTCATAAAATAGTTATAATTCATAAATTCCAGAAATACTTTTCAATACAATAAATTAAATACTCATGGGTTTTGACTGTGTGAGTTTCTATTCAGTCACAATTTAAATTTTTTTTATTTTTTTTTAAAGCTCTGCAGGTTTTATTTTTATTATTTAAGTATTTTGTTTTCGTTGGAGACCTAGAGAAACCTTTTGCTTATTTTACAAAGGGAAAAGGAAGACAAAATAAATTGTTTTTATTCTAATCTAAATAATCTGTACTCTGGGATCCTTTGGAAAACTAACATTCATCACCCCAGCCTGAGTGAGAAGTTGATTTAGTGAACAATGATCCGTGGAGTTTTGATCAATATGGTTGAAGTGGCAAATATCTCCTAAAATATAGAGAAATATATAATTACACACACACACACATATATATCTATATATAAAAAAAAAAAGTCAGGGTATGGAATCACTGCACATCATAATACATTAATATAATAATAATAATACATACAATATATATATATATATATTGTATGTATTATTATTATTATATTAATGTATTATGATGTGCAGTGATTCCATACCCTGACCTATATATATATATATATATGGGAAATAATTACAGCAAAAAAAAATCAAATTCATGGCTTCATGATTGTCCCCCCTTAAAATGTAGTTTGAAATGTTTAGAAATTTATCTATATCGTACATGCTCGAGAACAAGTCGATTTTTGTTGTTGAAAATTTCGAGTTCAATCGGCTGTTTTGACCAGGGCCGATTTGTCTGGGGGGCTGTTTTGGCAGGGGCCGTTTTGAGAGGTCACCCTAGATAAGCATTGCATTACCTGGACCAAAAATGAAAGCACCGCCAAGTTGATGTATATTGCCTTGAAATTCTTTGTTTGCTGATTTCATGGCCCTCCATACACTGCTGAGCACTCCAGCTATAAATCCTGATTTGATATGCTTACTACCTGACAATGTGAGTAATGTTTAGTAATGAATTTAGAGAACAAAGAATTTTTTTTATGTATCATAGCTTTAAAAAAAATTATTTAACCCATCACTTTGCTATAAATTAAAAATGAAAAAATTATAATGACAGCATTGAGAACTATTTTAATAATTTTTGTAATTTCCATTTCTAAACATTGTACATTTCACAAGTAGAAAAATCTGTGCACTTTTTAAAACCTAATCAATCCATGAAACCACCATTAACAGACATGGAGATCAGGATATGTACAATATGTGTCACAATAATAATAAATAGAGCTGTAGATCTGCAATCTTCAATGCATGAATACATTTGTTAAATGGCACAGAGCTGGTACATTTTTTCACAGGTCAAAAGGAATAAATGTTGGATAGTTGCAGTTGGACAAGAGTCTCTCAAAGTCATGAGTGACCAAACATTTTCATACAAACATATTACCACCAAATTTTTAACTTGGGTTCACTTTCATGACTAATAATCGTCTTTTCCTCCTTCAAAGACTGTAATTTAGTGTAATTGCCATACATATCCTCTTTTAGTCATTGCTTAAGTGTGGCGACTGGGCTATTGACCAACCCACTTGGGCAATTATAATGCCACAGTTTCAAAACTTTTACTTAAAATTGTGGTGCATATGGTAAAATCTGAGATGCACACAATAAGGAGGAATAACTTGGCAAGTACAGAGAGTGAAATTTGAAAGGGTTCCAAGTGAGGCAAGTCTTAAAATAAAATTTGAATAAAATAGCATACCTCAATATTTTTTTTAACTATGAGTTAGTTTACTTGTATTGTGTTCACAGTGTTAACCTTTATTGGAATTCATATATTAAATTTTAATTCTTCTAACAAGTTTTTTGATGGGGGAATACAATTTGATAGCCTTGTGCTAAATGTAATAGACATTCTCTGGTAGGCAGATGTATAAAATAAAAGGAATATATTTAGAAGTGAAACATTTTTTATAGGGATGCAGAAATTAATGATTCATTTCTCGATTACTCGTTTAAAAAATTTTAGCAATTAAAAATTTTTAATGATTAATCGACCCACCACTTATAAATGTACTGGAAGTCAAAAAGTAAAGTATTTCTGCCGATAAATATAAACTAATTTCCTGACATTTAGACGTAAATTTTGGTTTTAAACTCTTGACTGACGTGACTGTTCAAAATGTTGATGAAGATTATGGGTCCATTGAGAGAAATCATTTGACTACCATGCAATGTTTCCTCTAAATCTAAGCTTAGTTGGTCCACGTGCAAAATTTAAAAAAACAAAATAACAACTCATGTGCAAAGTTGCACAGCATCCATTTTTTGTGTGCAATATTTTACAAAATGTGCTGCGCGGTGATTCTAAACTTCTGCGTGGCATCTTTCATATATCTGCGCAGCCGCACTGCTTAAACATTGCTACCATGGTCCTAACACTTTGCTTACATATCACCTGCAAACAAAACATCCACTACAGTATCAGAAACTTCAGCTAGTACAATATAAAGCTATGTGAACGATTGTTCAGCACGGCTGGTTATATTGTCAGTAAGACCCGCTCATCACTTGAACCAAATAATATCAATATACTTGTCTGTTTGCGTTGTTGTTTACAAGATGTCATATACAGAAGACATTCCAGTGTTATTTTGATTATGGACAAGTACATTTAATAAATATTACTTATGACACCACAAATTTCAATTTTTGGCTTTAATCAAAATTAATGATTAATTAATCATTAATTTTTCAAAAGTAAACGATTAAATTTAAATTAATCGTTAACAGCCATAATTTTGTAGCAATTTAAGAAGAAAAGCTATTTACTGATTTAATCATGAGTAGCACTGACTTAACATAAATGATCCACTGATGCCACTTACTTTCTAAAGATCCGCTAACTAACTTCTCCGCACATCCAAGTGCTTTGTATACTTCTCTCTCAGGATCTACATACAGTGTATATGTTAGCCCCGTCAGTTGTTTAAATGACTAGGGAAGAAAGACAAGAACAATTCAATAACATTTTTCAGAACTGTCAAAATGCCCCCAGGCTATTAATGTAAAATTAGATATGAAGTATTGTAATGTGCTGAAGTGGCAACACAAAAATTATAATGAAGTATATAGTATACCACATTGTTAATTTGACACTGTAAAAATATCGTTGTCTATTATTTCTATTAAAAAAAAAAAATTTCCTTTAAATTTATTATTTTCATCTCAATTTAAATATGAGGTTTAAAGAAAATAAGAGCTTTATAAATTCCACAAGCAACCCCCTCCCCTCTTAATGAAGCATTAGTATTTTTTAGAGGTTTTATCATAAAAGTGTAGCTTAGTACCTTAATATATTTAAATGGAGCCGGTCCAATAACAACAAGCCGGACACCAGCATTCTGTAATAATAATTAATTAAAAATTATCTTTATGAACTACAACAATCAAATGAAAGTTTGATGTACATCATTTTTTATTTATACTTTGGAGCCTTTATAGATATATATAATAATTACAAAACTATCATGACCAAATAATTAATGTTTTTATTTTCCACTTTTCCGTTTCCTATTTCCTATAAGCACAAGTTAAAATGTAAATAATATTGCAATGGGTTATATGACTTATTTAACCATAACAATTTTTAATAAGCTGTTTGCTTCGATAAAAAGGGATTAAGCTGTGTCATAAGGCTTGGATTAAGCTGTGTCATAAGGCTTGAATTAAGTTTTTTTTTTAAATATGCTTTTTAAAATGTAATTTACCTGCAGATATTCCAATGGTATTATTGCTATGTCTGTGAAAAATGATGATTAATATCAAATATTAATAGTACAATTGAGCTAAATTAATTAATGTTAACTAAAATAATTAATAATTATCCCAAACTTTTAAACTTTTCTAGCACTCAGTAAGAAAAATTAATAAATTAAACACTGAAGCTTAAGAGCCATGTATCTCAAATTCAAGTAGTCATAAAACTATTTGTTAATCTCAATATGATACCCATAATAAAAACCATGACTTAGTGTTGCAAAGTAAGAATAAATAACAATTTTAGCCAAAAGTAGAAGTATAAATTGTTTTAAGCCAAATTGTAACAAGAATGATATAATAAGAACAGCTATCAATAATGCTATTTCTCAGATAACTATTTGTGTGAGATATCATCATAATCTGAGAAATATTTCCATCACTGAAGTATATAGAAAAAAGAGGCCAACATTATATGGAAAACATATGAATTCTGACGCAAGCTAAAATAAAATCAATGCTTTTGATTGGTTTATAAAATTTTAAAATTTGAACCATATTTCTAATAAAAGATATCATGCGATTTTGGCAGATTTTTCACTCTCCCTCCCCATCTTGTCACTTGTTGTCACAAAAACTTAGATCCCCCTCCAATGTGCCGTCACAAAGCTTTGCGCCATCCCACCCCCACCCCCCTACCCCCAATAAAAGCCCTATTTTCTATTTGAAAAGAAGCATGTCACATTGTTTCAAATTACTTTTTTGCAATTTAAGTATGTATTTAGTGTAAGGTTGCACTCTAATATCCTAACAAGCGTCAAGCCATGTAAAACGTCATAAAATAAATTATTTAAAGTTGGGCTTTTTGATGCGAAATCAGATTTCTCAAACGTCCTCCTCCCCCTTCATCACACATCGTCACAAATGTGTGGACCCCCATAACCCTAGATGTGTGACATCATATATGGAAAGCCCCTAATTACATCTCATTTTTTATTAACGTTTACGATTAAAAAGAACTTTTTTAAAATTACATGATTATTATTGAAAATTTCAAAAAGCTATATTTTAATATTTTAAAAGATTTTAAATATATTTACCTTCAACATATTCTTTAGTGATGAAGTCCAAAAAATGCTACATTAAGTACAAAGGCAGAATTGGTTAATTAATCTCCATTAAATTCAGTGACCATTCTATTTTATTTTAAGTCATTTAAAAATAAAGTATTTTATTAACATTATTATTAGAGATGGGAAGGATTTTAGTCCACATATTCTTTTTTTTTTCAGTGTTATTAACTTAATATAATAAATTAAAATGAAAAGAAAGTAGCATTTAACTTTAAAATAAAGTATTATTGTGTAATATGTAATATTAAGATGTCATTAATTTTAATGTTCCTTTAAAATTCAAAATTTAAACTACTTATGACTTGAATTAAAATGTATAGTTTTAGTTACATTAGACACTAAGATGGACACGAAAAAGTAAATTGCCTACCCGTACTAATATAACAATAGTTTTCTGGTGTTTGAAAATATCAGAAAACATAATTTTATTCCCCATTTCATCCAAAACAGATAATAATTTTAAAGTTGACCAATTTATTTCTGCTTCTGGTCTTTCACCTCTTGAAATTATTAAAGTATCCACATCAATAGAACATGTACTGCTCTTTTCAGTAGGGTCGTATGGGTCATCTTCATGACTAGTTTTTAAATTACTTGACACTTTATCATGTTTTATGGACAAAGATGGAATGATAGAAATTCCTCCTTCAATCTCCATTTTGAATATTATCTAGTCATAGATATTATCATAGTCATAGACTTCTTCTGGTGGAACTGCAATGAAAAGTAATTATAATCATACAATAATATCAATTGATAAAAAAATGATTTCTCATAGCCAAGTTAACATAAAATGATTCACTATGATTGTCATTGATTATATTCATACTGTGATCAATGACATTTTAACTTAACCAATGAATCAAAGTTTAACTTTGGAGTAATCCACTAGTAAGTCACGGGCAAGGCAATTAATATCAAATCCCCCATATAAGCTAAGCTGAAAAACCAAAAATATCAACATGAAATAACTATTTAACTGGCCCATGGAATACAGTGATTGTGGGTAATCTGTGTTCATTTACCTACAATCCACAGTAAATATAAATATTATAATGTAGTAAAAGTATCTAACATATCAATAATGATACTAAATATTCACACTGATTATTGAACTAATGACTTGACTAATACTAATATTACAAATTACTTCTCATTATTGATTTATCATGTCATCACATCACTTCACTTTATCTTCATAAATACTATTATTAATGGCAAGCGTTATTTGCACAGTTTTGACGTCATAACCGTGCCGATAATTTTGAACATTATTCGCACGGTTCGACCTTGCCGATAATTATTCGCACGGTTTTGAAATACTAATCTACACTTACTAACTACAAAGTGTAATAACTAAGATAATGTAAAGTATTAGTATAGTTGATATTTAAGTTTTAGGACACTGACTACTGTTAATTGATTTAATTGCCTAACCTAATTGTTACTTGTCCAATAAAATATTAAACTTGACTCATTATCTTTAATTAACAAAAATATAATTAGGACTATTGAGACTATTGATTAAAATATTAACATAATAATAATAGTGAGTCACAATGTTGATCTGTTCTTAAGAAGTATGGTAAATGAAAATGTAACCCGATTTTTTAGAGTAGGTCGGAATATATATAAATATACTGTAAAGTACTTTACGTACATTTACATAATATAAACTATAATCTATAAAATACTCCTTATAATGACATAAAAAAAGTATTTAAAAAAGAGAAAACAATTCCTTACCACATTAATTAAGTAAATATTAATTTTTTTTTTAAGAGAGAACAATACTTTAACACATGAATCAATCTAAAGTAAATATTAATTACAAAAAAAGTTGGAACGACAAGTCGTATTATTCTTTATATTTTTATGGCGGCGTGTTCTAGTTCTACAGTCATAAACAGCATAAGACAGGACCTCAGGACCAGCATATCCCAAGTACTCCACAGTGGCGTCGCTAGGGGGGTGCGGTGGGGGCGGGATGCCCCAGGTGACACCATCAGGGGGGTGACACCAGACTGTAAAATTCTATATATTCCCGTTTTTCGCCACTGGAAAACTCGGAGGATTTCTAGGGGTTAAATCATGAGGGGCTGACACCATGAGTTACCGCCCCGGGTGTCACCATGAACTACCACCCTGGGTGACACCAGCCCTAGTGACGCCTCTGGTACTCCCTGTACCGCGCAATACACTCAGTAATCAGTGACTAATCAAATCAGATCACTTTTTCAGTATTCAAAGTCAAAACATTGAAAACATCAAAACACACTTACACAGTTAACACAGTGCCTCAGTCACAGTCTCAGTGCGATGGCGATGACGATGAGTATCAGTATAACTTGTATAACTATAGATTATCATAACTTATAACGTCAGTCAGATATAATTAAATTTGTAGACATACCAAATATAAAAATGCATGTATTATTTACAATGATTGAATAAATTTCATCGGTTTTCTGACTTGAACACGGTGTAATTTCTAAATAAATAATCTTACCCCATATTGAATGCTGTTACTCTTGACAACATTGTAAACAAGAATTTTAGTGCCAGGACTAAAGAGAGAAATCAAACCAGTTTTAGCATATCCATATTTTTTAAATTTTAAATGAATAACACTAAAGAAAATATATTGCAGTGTCTTTATAATACATAAATATTAAGGACTTTGTTTAAAATTGTATATCCCAATTATTTAATTAGATACTGTCAAGTGAAATCTATTAATTAATTATGGGAAGGTGAAAGTGAAAGTGACTTGGACATTTGGTAATTTATGGATGTACAAAAGTGGAATTTTATATATTTAATGGTAGTGATTATAGCCTCGTCAGTACCATATTTAATTGCGGGGATGGAAATGGGTATTTTAATAATTAAATAATGCCAAATAATCGACGTTTTGACCAGCATAAATGCGACTGATTTAGTTCATGGGCTCATACATACCAGCCACAAAGTCACACTTAACTCATACTCATATTAAGGGCCCCATTAATTTATCATTAGAAAATTCAGTCGAAATTTAAGTTGGTCGTATTTTTTAAAATTCTCCTAACTTTTTCCGACCGTAACAAGCCCCTTTTAGTAAAAAATAAAAATTCCTTGAGTTCTTTTAAAATGTTTAAAATCCTTTCTTATTAATATGTACGCTATCAGTGATCAGCACGTCGTATAATTGTACACACCTGTGGTGGTGGCAATATTTTACTTAAAATTTCGAACTAGGTCACATCATAGATACCTTCTCAGTCGTTTTTTACCTTAAACTTAAAAGAATTTGTTCCCGCTTGGCTTAACATTGACCTTGACACTATTCACAAATACCTGTCCTTTCCTGGAGTCATATTCGTTTCATAGATTTACACATACTCTGCCACCAACGAGTGTTTAAATTGTATATAATCTTACTTGTATGGATTTCCATTGCCGCCGGTTGTGTATATAATAGGCTACATTTTTCAGTCTTCCCAAATAAAAACATGAAGATGAAAACGAATTAAGTCAATCCAGTTTAATTGAAATTACAGTCACAAGGTTTACCAATATACGTTATTATAAGCTAATTTATTATTAGAAACTGTGCATGCACGAAAATACTCGAGAATTATCATCGATTTACGGTAGGTTATGATTAGTTAGGAAATATTTTTAAGAGCATATTTTGCCTCCCCATCCATCATAACTGTCAAATAATAATTGCAAGATCAAGATGCCAAAAATAACGTAGACGAAATGTTTAACAACTGATTCTGATAAAACGATCATTGGATAATTCATGTATAATCTTAACATTAATAGTTAATAGCTACATTAAAAATTACTTTAAAATATATGTTTGTAAATTAATTATTAATAAGTGTGTTTAATTTTTTATATAAATTTTCTAATATTTTTATATTTACTTTAAGTTGTAAGAGCTTGGCTGTAAAAATACTGTAATTACTTTACCCTCCCCTATATAGATTCTATAAATCAAATGTTAATAGAGTCCTTCATAAATAAATAACGTCACATAACGTGACAAACATTTAATTCAATATCTTCTTATAATTTCGCACTGTTTTGTAGGAGCTGTCGGTCGGCACAAAGTAAAGGTTACCGAACAATTAGTGGTCAAGCAATATTCCCTGATCTCTTAATTTCAATAATAATATTAAATAACAGAATTTATATAGCTGTGCTCACCCCGCGTCCCATGTATTAAATTTAATGTAAACATAAAAACGAGAGAAAAATACGAATTCAAAAGAAACAATTAACACTTTAAATAAACGTATAATAATGTAATGGGGGGGGGGGGGTTCCCCGNACTCAGGACGTGTTAGCGCATTTTCGTATTATGTATCAGTACTTATGTTAGATATCAGCATTATGTAGTTATCAGTAATTGTGTTTAGATTTTAGACATATTTTTATGAATTTTCTTGTGTAATGAATATACCTGAAAAAAAATTATTTAAAAGTCATTTCTTTACATTTTAAAAATTTTTATTTTCTCTTTAATCTAACTACAAGTGGTTTGTGGTCACTGAAATAGGACTCATAAATGAAACATTCTAAATTGTAATCAGCTAATCGCCCAAATACTCCGTCAATTGTTGTTTGATAGATCGTGGTTGCCAATCTTGGTGAAAGTAGTTGAATGTTGAAGCTTGTTTCGAAAAAGTTTTCAATTTCTGCCCCTGGGCCGCTAAGATCTTGATAGAAGTCACCACAAATGATGACGTAAAACTCTCTAAACTTTTACACATATTCTAATGACGTCAACAAAAAAAAACACTAATACTTTTGATAATACTAAGACTTCCGGCAATGGCGGCCGTGCCTGCGCCAGTGTTATCTCTCGATTCGCAATGTTTTTTGGTAGTTTTAACGGGGTTTTTTTAACGGATCGAGTAACTGAGTGTTGATGCACAAATGGCAGGTCAGGACATACAAAAAACATTATACATCATGGGTCTAGGACTTATGGTTGCTGAGATCTAGGGTGATGACAGACGGACGGACAAAACGGGTACAATAGCGCATTCGACTTCTCGAAAATGCGCTAAAAAGGGGGGGTCACACTTTTGTGACGATGCGTGACGAGGGGGGAAGGGGGGTTGAAGAATGTGACGTCACATCTAAAGGGTAACTTTAAATAAAATCTTCCACTGAAACATTTGGTGGCTTAAAATTTATTTATAACTTTTTTTTTCTTTTTAAAACCATCAATCAATGCTTCTTAATGTGCTGTCGGTAGGCCATCAGACTCTGGTTGGCGTAAGTTATCAAGAAATCAAAATTAAATCTAATTAAAATACATGTACTTAAATTTGAGAACCCACAAGAGCACGTATGAAATTGTTACCCAGTGTCGTTTGATGTTGACATCAAAGCATACATTTTTAAAATATTATTTAAAAAGATTTTTTTCTAAACAAAGAATTTAATTGTGATGATTAATAGTCAATGTTTAATTTGTATGTATTAAAATAAAATATAATCAAAGGATGTTACCACAGTTCCTTTTTTGAAGGCGGGTTAAACGTTTTTAAGAAACGGACCGGTTCAAACGGATACCTAAAAATAAAATTATAAAAGTTTATGTTAATATTAGGGCTGTTATCGATTAATTTAAATTTAATCGTTAACTTTTGAAAAATTATCGAATAAATAATCGATAATTTTTATTAAAGCTGAAAATAAGATTATGACGTCATTAATCTTATAGGGCTTTAGGCTTAGGCCATGTAGGGCCAATTTCGGTATCACGTAAGTTCAGGGAAAATCACGTCAAAACGGGAAAAGAATGCACGGTACTTGGTGAAATGGAAAATTCCTGCCGGTCGTCAAATACGAAAAAGTTTGAGAAGCACTGTCCATTTATTTAATGTCGTTTTACATAGCTTCACACGTGTTAAGATATTACACTGGAGACCTACTTATGAAAAAAAAATACTTAAATGAGAAAATAAGTGATTTGAAGCATACTTATTTCAAAATGGAAAGAAGATGTGTTTGTTTGTTGTTTTTTGTTGTTTTTTTTGTTGTTGTTTTGGTTTTTAAAGGGCTGGGGGGCAAAGCTTTGTGACGTATTTTTGGAGGAGGGTCTAACTTTCTGTGACGACGCGTGACAAGGGGGGGGGGGAGAAATGGGCCAAAATTGCGTGACGTCATTTATGGACGGCCACTGGGGGCACATAAATTACTTCTATCGATTAAAGAAATGTCTTATCGTCGGTCCGGATAGTAGACTATCGTTTGAAAATAAATGTCTTGAGCAGTGACTGATTTACGTATTTGCAATACAATCTAAATCTAAGGGCCCCAGTTGTTGTTTGCCTCAGAAAGAATATCCGAGTGAGCATTTCATATCTGGCTCTGACACAGAATATCTGGACCTTTACAGGGCCCCATATCTCAAACAACTTTTGCCCTTAAATCTAAATCCGGCACTGTTTTGAGAGCAGTTATAAAGGATCCTCTCATATGAACCTGGACCTTTCTATCGGCAACACTTAAATTGTTGGGGCTAATAATTGTTTAGTTGTTTTACGCTTATGAATTTCTTCGAACCGACACAATAGTTTAAGTTGACACGTTTCACGTCACTTCAGAACCAGACGATTTGGCAACGTGAAATGGTTTCCCAAAGAGGACAGAATCCCCCCCTCCCGGCCCCCCCCCCCCAAAACAAAAAAAAAAAAAAAAAAAAGGGGNAAAGCCTAAGACAAGAGTGGGTCAACTTGTTTGCCTGATAACCCCAAAATAAATTTCAAGTTGATGTTACCCGCAACCCCCCCCCCCTTTTTTTTTTTCCAAAAAAAGAAAGAGAAAAAAAAGAGCTGATTCTAGCGATTTCATATGCTTCTAATAAGTCTGCACCCCCCCCCCTCTCGAGTTTCCCTTAAGTCCCACGTAGGGTAATTTACCCTTGTTCGCCAACCACTGTCTATTTTTTCCTCCTGTAACAAGATTGTTTCCTAGGCTATTTTTGGATTGATGTAATTCTTTGGTTTAAAAATTCTAAGTGTCCTTTGCGACTTGAATTATAGTTGCAATTGAAAGGTTTCTTAATTATTTCCTTTTACGTATGAGTCACACACTTGTGGAGGATGATTTTATTCAATTGTGGACGTTTATAATATAGATTATTACTTTTATAGATCTATTGGGTATAAACAAAATTATAATGTCCAGGAACTCTTGTAGGACGAGTGGGAGGGAGGGGGGTTACTGGCGGTAACATTTTCTTTTCGAGGATCCAATTACCTGTGGGCCTCTTGATTAGACCTTTTTGGGGAAAGGAGTAAGGGGGGGGGGCGATTAGCGGAGGCATTCATTGTTCACATAGTGTTGTTGAATTGTTTAAAGCATTTTGAAAAAAAAAAACTTTTTATTAACGTTATTTTTATTTGTTTGGCTGAATTCGTTCGTGCATAAATTACTTGAGCAGCAATAAGGACTCACGAGTTACGTTTTCCTGCCTTATACTTATAATATGTTATAAAATCACCCCACCTTTTTCACAATGATAAACAGTTGAAGATAACGTTTCAATCCACATTGCCTAGCGTGCTATGGTAGCTCCCCTCGCCTCAACTTAACAAAAATTCTCACGCCGTCAGTTACGCTGTCCAAAAATAATTAAAGTAAAGCCAAGAATGACATCATTCCAGCATAATAAACTCTAGGATTATTTCGGTGTTAGACACTTCACTTTTTTTTTTACCCCTACGCCAACCCCCTACACTCGGTATCTAGTGGCCGGCTGTCTGTGGCTCCCGTGTCGGGGTCCCTATTGGCCAGGCCCCAGGGGTGACTTTTCGGAGCCGAAATATCACGGGCCGAATCGTCGGGGTCTGATATATTGAGTAGACTTGTCAGAGTTTGATTTGAGGCCACCGGCTTTAATTACACCTTGTATCGCTAGGAATGACGCTGGAAATTACGTGAGACATTTGCCCGGCTGATCACACAAGTTGAGCTCGGACTGATGACGCGAGTCGTCTTAAGAAATTGGTTTAAGAGCCAGTGACAGCGCTACACCGTGCAATCCTTTGTGATCAACATAACTGCCTACTCTGTAAGGTATTGAGGCAACGGGGGGGGGGGGGGG
>MUZC01002114.1:39622-122993 GCA_002072015.1 Radix auricularia
GGGGGGGGGGGCGACCCGCCCCCACTGCCCTATAGCTAAATCCGCCACTGCAATCCACCCGCTTTTTTTCCGTTGTTATGACACGCATCAGTGGCTTTAACGTCACCATCATAAAAGCGTTAAAATAAAATCACCTCAGTATGTTCCGTGCACGCCACTGGGTTACCAGTTAGGTCATAAACAATGATCTTGTCCACCTTGTCCGTTGTGGCCAGGATGTGTGAGATCAAACGTTCCCACGACATTCTTCACTTTAACCCATGAACCGCAACTCTCCACAATGTGTGCACTGGGTTACTGCATGGCTGGCGGCCCTTGATGAAAATATACAGTATACAGTAGTACATAACTTTAGGCTCGAATTGTTGGGAGAGGGCATTTATTTAACTGTGCACCTGTCACTAATGTCACCTAGAAAATTCAGAGACCGAGTTTTGCTGGATCGCGTCTTTGAATTAAATGTTATGTGGTTAAGATTAGATGATTAAGAAAATGTGTGCCTTTATTCCTGGTAACATTGTTACAAGAACAAATCAAATGGTATCAGTGGCTATGTTCAAGAATGCAGTCAGTTGACTGAGTAGAAATCAATCGGGGAATAAACAGGAAACATAATTAAATAAAATTAAATTGACATATGAACAAAACTAAATGATCTGCTAACACACCATTTAACAAATGTACTTACAAATGTACGATTAAACTTAAGCCTATTCCCTACATCAAGCATCGAGTGAGTCCTTAAATCCCCAGGGAATGTTGACAATGTTGATTTTGTTCAACAAAGATAAAATTAATCAAGAGTTTTTAACTTTCATCTGCTCTGCTCCTAAACAACGACACACTGTGACCTTGTTGTTTCTCTAGTGTTGTGCGTATATATAGATCAAGTGTGTTGTTGGCCTGGTACCGCATTCGACAGCACACACGCCACTCCACACCCCTGCTAGTGGGAAGCAGGTAAGTTTTCTATGGTAAGCGTATGTTTTGGCTTCCCTTTGACGCGGCGCTGACTGGCCAGACTGGAAATAGGAGTCAGTCACTCGTACTCTAAAAAAAAAAAAAAAAAAAAAAATGCGCTCTCAGAAAGTGCGTTATTAACTCGGTAGTGCGTTGGAATGTGCGCATGTTAAACAAATACGTTTCAAGGCCAATTGTAGAATTGTTTCCCCTCATAAATACTCACATACAACAATTAATAATGTCGAATTAACCAAAACAATTTACTAATTAAGAATCGTTAAGCCAACTCGCCCTCTCCATTGTGACACAGAGAAACGTGCCGACCTGACGTGTCCCATATTTTTAATTCCCATTTCTTTTTATTCAAGAAGTACATACTTATCAAATACTTCCATCATTTATTAACAGTAACGTCATTAATTTCTAATCTTCAGTAGACTATAGGGTAATTAAACGTGTCTATCTTTATGTTGTTTTTCACTTTTTGATTCACGCGAAAAAGTGGATTTTGAAATAGGATGTTAGGAAAACGCACTATAAATGATAAATACATTGTCAAGTTATAAGTGGAGGCATCAACTATCAGAGGGTGACGATCATCTCGTTGGATACCGTAGCGCCTCCTCCAAACAGTGATCGTGTAAAACAAAGTAGCGCATTAAAAAAATGTACAGTTGATATATTTTTTTTGAATTTCAACTTCAAAATTTTTGGGACCATGGCATAGGCATAAGGAAGAATTGTTGGCAATCCTCCGAATCCCGGTCCCAAATTATTTTTCGCGAGTTATCGATTACTCTTTAATTAATCAGTACATAATTCAGCGTCATTTCATAAATAAAAACAAATTATGGCAGGTAGACCGGTACTTTTCCTTTATCTTACCCCCAATTTTTTTTATATAGTAAAATACAGTATTTCTATATGGTTAGGGTTTAGGTTTAGGGTTAGTGTTAGGGTTAGGTTTAGGGTTACCACTTGTTGTCACGTAGTGCAAATAAGATTTTTTTTCCAAAAAAAATATTTTGGGGGTAAGATAAAGGAAAAGAACCGGTAGACCTGCCGCTCATATAAATATTCCTCCCAAAGTTTTACCCGCAGCGCAACTAGCAGGAATTGAACCAAGCTACCGAAGGACTATGGATGCAAGTCAAACGTAAACTCCGGTATCGGCGTGGTTTAAGTCGAGTTCTGTTTGCAAGCTACTTGTCGGCCTTTCAGTGGCGCAACAGTCACAAGCAGAATGTTCTCGGCAGCTATTTGGAAATGCTGTGTGACAATTACACTATTTAATATTTAATGAACGGTGTTCGGACAATATGTATCACTTGTCTATTTTTATCAATAAATAGCATAATAGTTTCATGTACTATCTGGCTACTTATATGTTACAGACGCTCCTTCTGTACAGAAGATTATTTACTTCCCCTTATAGGCGTAGAATAATTTGGGACCCGTTTTCGGAGGATTGCCGAATTGTTTATTTATTAATTTTTCTTGCGGAACGGCGTTCCCGAACCCTCCCCCCCCCGGTCTCAATTACTTTTTTTTTAAAAAAATTACTGCCTGGAATGTTTGGTCCTACTTTTTTTTTCTTTTTTTTCCGGTCCCTTTTTTCATGCGTTCCATAACTTTTTTTTAAATAGAAAAAAATCACTGCTTCTAAGTTTTAAGATCATTGGCTTGTCCCCTCAAAATCATACAGAAATCTTTCTTAAAACGCTCGAGATAACCGAGAGTTACCTCTCATTCTAATGTATCGATCAAGGAGGTTTGATTCGTTTGCCACCAGACGCAGGAGTTGTCGGTGTTGGCACGGCATCAATCTCAAACCATGTCAATGTCCGGCTCTTCAATCATGATTGTCATTCTCTTAGCTGATCAATAACCATCCACGTTTGATAAGTATAAACCACAAGGTTCTTTCATTTTATTTTACCACCCTTCCTCCAAAAAAACGCCACTCTCTTCTCAATGATTAATATAAACTACATAGCTTTGTTTTTGTTTTTTAATCCTAACCTTAATCTTTACCCTTACGCTGAGCCGCACATGCAATGGTTCGTTTCTAGGCGAAAATTGCAATCTTTCTTCGATTCGTTGCTTTATTCTTTATTAAATCTGAACTTCATAACGTTGATTAGTTGCTGAACTCTTACTTACAAAACGTATTGTTCAGCAAGAAAAATATACTATTAATGTACTCTCGTTTCAACTATTTTTAAAAATATGTTTGATATTTAATTTACTTTTAAAAATAAAAATGAAAAGCTGAGATATATANTTAGTCCCATAACCTCTTTTCGAGGTCGTAGAGGATTCTAATGTTTCCATTAGAATATTCTCGGGCATAATAGACCCTGGCGGCGCCCATCCCTCTCCAGGTCAGCGGAGGACTTTCTTAGCGTTAGTCATTTCTCAATATTTTTATAGTGGCTTTTCGTGGGCTCGATCCCACGCTTGTGAGGCGAGCGCACTATTGACTTCGCTACCCAGCCGCCATATATATGTACGTAAATTTCGGTGGAGCTCTGCAAACCATTATTGAAATAATGATCGCTTGTTGTTCCTGTTGCACCGTTCCACTCGTCTAGATGGTGGGAAATATCGCTAACTAGGTCAGCTAATTCATATGTAAATGAGATGTAATAAACAAATATTTTACTACAGATTAGCGCTGCATTTATTGTCAACTTGCACTAAGGTCAAACAGCCAACAAAGTATGTCCATTAACGATGTCAGTTACTGGTCCCCATATTTTACAGTGACGTTGTGCTCGTTGAAGCCTTATTTTATTTCGAGTACACATACACTTTGATCCAGTGGCGGATTTAGCTATAAGGCAGGGGGAGCCTTGCCCTCCCCCCGCGCCCCTGTTGTGTCTAAAAAGGTGCCCCCTTAAGACGCCCTCGATGAACACTAAAAAGGTGTCACTAGAGCAGAAACAAAAGATCGCTAAACACGACACTTCTAATCAACACCAAACTGCAATACGACAATATTGGCTTGGTAAATATCGTATTTCAAAACTGTAATATCTGGTTTGATCAGTCAGGAGCGTCGCCAAGTGGAAAAGAATAGAGAAGTATTGAAATGAATGAAAGACGTAACGTTGTTCTTAACAAAACAAGGTTTGCCATTCAGAGGACACAGAAAATTCTTGTTTTAGTAATGGTAGTTATAGAAATACCGGAAATTTTCGTGAAATGTTATTTTTTTAAAGCTAAAATATGATTTCACTTTGGGCAGTCATCTAAAGTTTCAAAAGAAAAAATTAAATTTATTTAAGTCA
The DNA here is from genome assembly GCA_002072015.1 of Radix auricularia. Classification (NCBI taxonomy): domain Eukaryota; kingdom Metazoa; phylum Mollusca; class Gastropoda; family Lymnaeidae; genus Radix; species Radix auricularia. The sequence goes on from MUZC01002114.1 coordinate 43,879, forward strand.
TGATGGGCAAATTGATTTAATTCAATCATTTACATCTGAATTATCGGCGGCAATGGATAATAAAATTAAGTCTTCATATTTCTTTTCTTTAAATTTTGATTCAACCATTGACAGAATCTATATCTAAAATTGATAAGATGTCACTTTTACGTTCAGTTTTAAAATCACGAATTGTTTTCGAAAGATTTAGATCTATACGCTTTTACACTTTGGTAAACAGCAATACTGCATTAGCATTTGTTGAGAAGATTCTACGGAACTAAAATTTACAAAAGTGAAACATTGATATCACAATCTGTGGAGGAAGGCATAGAATTGCGCATCTGTGATGTCTGGAATTAAGAGTGGCCTTCAAACGTTCACCCTACGTCATCTATGTTCATTGTTTTGCCCATGTTTTGAATTTGGTCACTATCGAAGCAATGTCTGTAAACAGTAATGTGCAGTTGTTTTTCGGCACAGCTGAAAGGTTGTATGCATTCTTTACGTCTAGTTTATAAGGACTGCATACTCTTAAAGAACATCATAAATCTCAATATGAATCTACAGTAGATACTCTGAAATGATATTCAGCCATGGGAGTGTTTTAATAACGAATTTATTTTGTTTCTGATGCTATTTGTACAAAAGTTGGGTATTATCTTCGTATTATGGAACTACTTGCAGCGCAAGGACATTGACATTGCAATGGAAAAACGATTGATCGATGTTGGAAGAAATAAGTTTGTTAAAATGAGAAGTGATAAATCTTTTTAAAATTCTGAAAGTAGATGTCTAATCATTTATTAAAGAAAATTCTTCCAAAATAGAATTATTATTTTTTATTAAATACTTAAGTTAAGGGCATTTTATGAAATTTTCAGTTTAATGACGTCCTACATATTATTTTCAGCTTTAATAAAAATTATCGATTAATTTTTCTTATATAGTCTATATAAGAAAAACAAAGAACAAATAAACGAGCCAATTTTTGAAACCCTAGTGTACACATTATTTCACACTCCTGAATCAGTTGTACTCCAGCTCCATAGTCCATAGCTAGTGCCGCTCGAAAAAGGTTATTTAAGCTAAATATAAAGAAAATAATCCACCTTTTATAAACCGTGGCGGATTTAGCTATAGGGCAGGGGGCGGCTTGCCCCCCGCGCCCCTGTTGGGTCTAAAATGGCGCCCCCCCGGAAGACGCCCTCGATGAGCACTAAAAAAAGGGTGTCACTTGGGCAGAAAAAAATATGGCTAAACACTAAAATTCTAATCAACACTAAACTGCAATACGACAATATTGGCTTGCTAAATATCATATTTCAAAACAGTAATATCTGGTTTGATCAGTCAGGAGCGTCGCCAAGTGGAAAATAATAGAAAAGTATTGAAATAAATGATAGACGTAACGTTGTTCTTAGCAACAAAAAAAAAAGGTTTGCCATTTAGAGGACAACGAGAACATGTTTGCTTTAGTGATGGTAGTTGTAGAAATACTGGAAATTGTCGTTAAATTGTATCTATGTTAGCCAAAATTAATATGATGTCACTTAAGAGAGTCATCTAAATATTGAAAAGAAAAATAAACTATTTAAAACATGATTTAATTCAATCACTTGCATCTAAATTATCGGCGATAATTGATAATGAAATTAATTCTGCAAAATTCTTATCTTTTGTTATTGATCAAACCGTTGATATATCTAAAATTGATCAGATGTCAGTTTCCTTGCGTTTAGTTTTAATATCTGAACATGTTGTGGAAAGATTTATAGGCTTTTATATAGGCCTGAATTAACCATTATAGGCTAACAAGGCACGCGCCTAGGGCATTTAGCATTTATTTTGGGGCACCACAAGTCATCAAGAAAAATGTGTATATTTTCTCAGTAGCCATGCGTAATCAACATGACATTAGCCAATTACAAATGTAAAATCGAGTCACACATTATTTTTAAGTCACATCCTAATATTATAAAAGCGTTATAATGTTTATAAGTCTAAAAGAAGACCAGTCACAGAAGGGTGACACAAGAAGAGAGGCAGAAAACATAGCAAAGAAGATGCAAGAATTAAAATTTTCTCTCATGCTTTTTTTTTTGGGAAGAAGCGTTACAACATTTTCACAGAGTCATTCAAGCTCTAAAAATGAGCACGAGCAGATCACTTGCCTGAATCTAGGGATGAATTCGAAAGGTTTGAAGAAGCTGCAAAAGAAATAAAACCAGGTCAAATTGACCCGCAATCGTAAAAGAAAGTGTTCATTGATGGTGATGCCCCTGAGGTATCTCTGAATGTCAGATAAAAATTTCATAATTCTACTTTATATGCCATTGTTGACAAAGTTTAGGCAGAGATGAGTAGACAAAGACGGGTATATAATGATAGGCCTATAGCAGTTCGATTTTCTTCTTTGGTCGATGTACCATAAACATATCAGTGTTTTTAAGTACTAATAAATACTTATCCCGAAGATCTGTACTGAACTACGAAAGTTCCACTCATATATTCTAAACAAGTTTCTAGCATCAAAATTTTAGTACAATACATTTAGTGATAGAGACAGCATCAAGTGTACTTTTTCAAATGTAAAAATCGCCTTGCGCATAAAAAAATAATGGTTACACCTGTTCAACTAAGACTAATGGCTCTTTCTCTCAGATGAAAGGTTACAAAATCCAAGTGGAGAACACAAGAAATGGTTCCATATCTCTGCTGATGATTGGGGCAGACCTGTGCACAACTAACGCTGATGATTTACACAAAAACTTTACCAGATGTAAATCCAGAAAGAAGAACTTTAAAATATATTTTTAAAGTTATAGTTTTTTCGTCTATTATTTAGAGAAAAATTTGAATGAATTCAGCACAAACATATGTGTTAACAACTGTTGTTATTTGTTAATTTTTGTTTCTTTTTGTGTGTGTGTGTGTGTTTGTGCATACCAGCGGTCAGTGGAGGATCGGGGCCAGAGGCAACATGGGGGCACCCATGTGGGTTTGTGCCTAGGGCAACAAGATGGCTTAATCTGCCCATGCTTTTATTCTTTGGAAAATAGCAATGTTGCTGCATTTGCTGAGAAGATTTTAAAAGAACTAGCAATAGAAAAGCGGAACATTGATATCACACTCTGTCGAGCACAGGCATACGATGGCATATTTATGATGTCTGGAATTAACAGTGGCCTTCAAACCCATTTAAAGTAACTTCACCCAATGCCATCTATGTTCATTGTTGTGCCAATGTTTTGAATTTGGTCCGTATAAACACTGTGATGTACAGTTGTTTTTTGGCACAGCTGAAAGGTTGTATGCTTTCTTTACATCTAGTTTACCACGTCTACAAATTCTTAAAGAGCATCATAAATCTCAATAGGAATCAACAGTAGCTTCTCTAAAATGACTTTCTATTACAGCTGTGAGCATGCTGTTGATAATAATAATAATAATAATAATAAAATGATGATTTATATAGCGCTGTATCCCAGCAAGGAGCCAGGCTCACAGCGCTTTACATGGAAACAAAAATACATATATAAATAAAAAGAAACATTCATAGCATATTAACTACATAAATAACAATACGGTATACTCAATACATCAGCTACGCTAATCAATTACAGAAATGTGGTTTTATTATTTTTGAAAATAAATTTTAAAGAGATGTGTCTTAAGTGCAGTCTTAAATGACTTAGCAGTTGAAATGCTACGGATGTGTAATGGAAGAGAATTCCATTGTTTGGCTGCACAAAAGGAGAATGACCTTTCGCCAAAAGATTTAGTTCTTATCTTAGGAACACAGAGAATGCGTGTATCCGCAGAGGAGCGTAGCTGACGACTTGGTGAGTAGAATGACAAAAGTTCAGTAAGATATGAAGGGCATGAGTCAGAAAAGAAGTTGTGACACAGATGCGGTTGTTGGATCATTCTCTTCTATTCTAGCCACTCTAGAACACATACATTCAAGGGACTCAACAGAATATAAAGGAAGTGTTAGAGTTAGAGTAGAAGCTATAGGACTATCTGTTTTAATAGCAAAATATTCTTTAGTTTTATCTGATGTTTATTATTTGTACAAATTTTTTTGGATAATATCTCCATGTTATCAAACTACTTGCAGCGCAAAAATATTGACATTGCAATGGCAAAACAATTTATCAATGTTGGAAGAAATACGTTTTTTGAAATGAGAAGTGATAAAGCTTTTGAAATTCTGAAACTAAAGTATATTCCAGTCAATCATTTATTAACGAAAATCGTTCCAAACTAGATTTTAAAAACTAAATTTATTGAAAAGAAAGTTGCAAAAAAGAAAAGTATGGTAGGCGAACCTAGCACAGATGAAAGGGCTGATGATCCAACTACAACCTTAAAATCTGAAACATACTTCACTATCTTGGATACATTTGTAACAGATTTAATGACTTTCGGGGCACAGTTATTTATTTCTATTGTATTGATCCATCACAAACTTCCGAAAAAAAAAATCAAAGTTTATGCAAAATTTACAATCCCGACATTAACCTTGAAAAAACAATCGTTGAATATTATCCCTTCAAATATTTTTATGCATCAAAAGGTCCATCAGTAGTCAGTATTTAACGAATGCTCGGTTATTAGTAAAATTTTGCCAGCGCCCCCCTGAAATTCACCTGGCCCCCCCACGCAGACAAAGCTAAATCCACCACTGGTGCTAGCATCTCTCCCCATCCCCATTGCAGGGTAGGATCCACACAAAATTAGGCTAGATTTGACGGCTAAGACTATAGATTTGTCTGGGACCGTTTTTGACCGAGGTCGTTATGACCAGGGCCGTTGTGTGTGTGTGGGGGGGGGGCAGTTTTGTCCGGAACCATTTTTCCCCGTAGACCTCGAGTCTGCCAGTGCTAAATAACGAAACACAGAATTTTTACCTTTGGTATCACCCCCTGTCATAGTGTCATCCGGTGCGGTCAGGATCCCCCTAGTGACGCCTCTTCCACCAATGTTTTTTTTAAAAATATTTTTATGGTGTGTGTGTGGGGGGGGGGGTGCGTTTTCTTTGCCTCCTTTGATAGCTGGTTAGTGAGTAATTAAATAAAAGTCAAAGACTAAACTACCATAGTAGAGATACAATTTTTTACTTTACATGTACATGTATACCAGGAGTGGCCAGACCTGTAGTAACTGAGAGCCATTTCATATATAAGATAAATTAGAGCCGCATTGAAGCTCTTTGAGTCATGACTACTCGCAGTGGCGTAGCCAAAGTCGAAAGTCCCCACTTGAGGGAGCCCCCATAGGAGTGTCCAGAAATATTTTTTTTACATTAAAATTTACGCCACCGCCATGTATGCAATTGGCAAAAGAGGCCAAGCTCACCGGGGCCCCAAACCCTAGCTATGCCACTGCCCACTTGCAATGAACAATTTCTTTTGTGAAACAGTTTTATACATTTGTTGTATGAATGTTTTATGTATGAGAAATATATGGTTTTCAGTTACACCATTATTAAATAATCTTCTGTACAGAAGGAGCGTCTGTAATGTATAAGATAAGGTAGAAACAAGTAAAAATGAAATCAATACTTTTATTGAGATGTTTTAAATTATAGGTTTATTTACACATTTTTTTTCAAAAGATGAATAATTTGAAAATAAATTTAATAGTAATAGATTTAGTTACAGTGCATAAACTGGCAATTTACCACATCTCTTCAAAAGAGTTTCAATTACAACCAACAGAAACATTTTTTTTTTCATCTGATATTTCCTTTTAATTTTCAAGACCATAAGCCATAATTAAAATCACTGCTAAGTTCACACTTAATATCAAATAACAATGGCTAACTGTGAGTTATACCGATACAAGCAAACATGCTTAGAGGATGACCTCTAGCCCAGGATGTGGACCTACATTCTCAGACCAGAAGGATCGTTGTCTCCTGTTACCCCAACCTACAGTCACTTATTCCCCCATTAGTAGCCCTTTGCCTATATTCAAATCCTCAACTTTGTAACAGAAGCCATAATGATCAGAATATATATCTGGGCACCATATAAATAGAAGTAAGTAAGTAATCTCTAATCAAAATTGATGGATATTTATTTACATCATAACTTCCCTTTAGCAAAATCTCTTCTGATTTGCAAACTCTGTCTAATTGAAATTGAAAGTACAACAAAACAGAGTGGCAAGAAGCTATGAGTGTTTATGGGCGATCAATGGAGGCTTCTTGCAAAGTTCATTACAGTGTAGAAGTAGTCTAATAACTTTAGAATTCAGTTCTATGAGTATGAGGACAACTTAGACCAGCATGGTTTAGTTGTAATGGTAGTGGCAATGAAGCTGTATGGTTACAAACTGTCTGACCTTCTTATGTCATATTTGATCTAGTCACACCCAATTAAGTGCTCTAGGTACTCCACTTAAGCCAAAGATATTTGGCGAGATTTTAAAGCACATAAAAATGAGAAATTCATAAAGTTGACCATTGCACGTGACATAGTTCTTTTTCCCCTGTACAACTTTAAATTGTTACTGTGTACGAGTATAAAAGAAAATAAAAACATTGGAAAGAAAATAAAAACATTGGAAAGAAAATAAAAACATTGGAAAGAAAAGTATTTAAAGATGAAACAAGTCAACTATGGCACTACCTTATAAGACAGAGAACTAAAATTACTTAAAAGAAACATTCACATTTTAAACTATTTTTAAAAAATGCTCTGGAAGAATGTTAACAAATATTTAATGACAAATTATTTCAGCAGTAAATATCATTGAATCATTCAGTGCTGATACTAGTACTATATTTCAAAGTTTTTCTCAGTGGAAAAAAAAGGATCCTGATATGATTTTTAAAATTTTTTTGTTGAACCTGAGAAATGAATTTTACCAAGACTATGTAAATTAAAGGATTAAATGGGTTTTTTGTGTTTTCAAACATGAATATTTGACTATCATCACTACAAAAGAGAATGTTAAAATTAAAAGATGTTTTCCATAGTAGTATTAAACATTAACTTAAAAGTCAATCCAGAGATGAAGCAAGCAGCAGATAGCAGCATTCTTTGTACTTCAGATAAGTCAATAACTTTGTAAGTGTGTAATTCTAGATTGTTACAAATTATGGGGATTAACAATCATGCATGTTGTAATTTAAATTAATGGGCTTTAATTTTTTTTAAACATAGCCAAAGAACTCAAAATAAAGTATAGAAATACTAAATAAAACAAAATAATATTTTTCAAGAACCAAAATAAAAAGCTATAACGAATGCAACAGTTAAATTTACAGAGCAATTTAAATATGTCATGCACTTTTAGATTTCAATATTTTAATTAAAGAAAATCATTTTATAGTACAAATTATGATTCCAAAATAAGGGAAAATGCAGGATATTTTCATAATAACCAGAAAATAAGCCAAAGCTACAAAGTTTTATCTTCAGCCAAACATTTTAAATATATATATTTATATAAATATATGTATCTATATAGATATATATATATATAATTGGATTGATAAATAGATAACTAGATAGATAGACACATGTCCATATGTATCTATTAATAAAGCACATATAGATATTTCAAGGCAGCCATGATGACTAGACTGTCAGTAAACCAAATTAAATAACTGCCTGGAGCTAGATATGTCTTGGATTCTCAAAATAGAGCTACATTGTCTTCATTGAGATTTTTCAAACATTTTTAAAAATATCTTTTGTTGCTAATGATTTATTGATTCTTCTTTTGTATTCTAATGTTACAGTCAGATAACAAAAAAGAACATTTTAAGTTTACTGTCTTATTATTTCAAGCCTTCAATATGTTGATACATTATTTTCTACCTGATTCTTGAACGCAATACCTCATTCATATATTGAGAGAAAAAAATCATTGTTATATAAGAAAATTTCTAATATCAGGTCTTGTAAACCTAAAATAGAGACAAATTTATAATAAATTTTTTCACATATCACATTAATCAAGCAAACGGTGAAGATTCATAGACCTGCACCACCAGTTCAATATATGCATTCTTTTTCTTAGTGTTGTTTATTTATCAAATAAACTAAAGTCAAACAAAGCATTTTAATTTGCAGTTATTTACCTAAAATGCACAAGATGTTTGAAAAATAAATAAAAATGACATTATTAGTTTTCAATGGTGAAGTAAACAATAATAAATAGCCAATAATTTTCCTCTAATAAAATATTTTTTTCTCAGTGGCAAAACATGATTCCTTTGGGTCTGATCAATCTTGACTGGTATTTTTTTAATGTAAAAACTTTGGATGACATGATATTGATAAGGGTGCAATTTTATTACCATATAACATAAGGTGAACAAATTACATAATATGAATGTAATTACAATTTTTAATTCAAGAGGTGGGCAGATGTGGTACATACATTTCTTAGCTATTCTGGTTAGCATAGTTATCAACTTTAAGAGGTCATGCATCAAAGTTATACAAAATTATTGTATGTTGGATTCCAATTTTTTTTAATAATGATCATTTCAAGTTAAACTAGTTCAGTGCTCTGATAAATCATTGAAAGTGATAGTAAACATGGTGCCAGAAACAGCTGCACAGTATGAGGAAAGATTGCACAAACCACATGGCTGTGAGAGTGTAGGTCTGAGACATGAGTAATAATAAACATTGTTTATATGTTGTAATTTTACCAAGATCAGTACTAGCTTTATAATTTAAAAAATCAGTGACAAAAATATATACATGATAAGGATAAAAATAGTGTCATAGCTACTATTATAAAATACATTTTTATGAGTAAAAGATACTTTAAAGTTTCTTAGCAAAGTAGGATTCATATTAAAAGCAAACATGTGCACGCAGTCCAATGTAACATTTCTATCAAATGCATAGCTTTATAAAAGTGATGAAATACAAATTCAACTTCTAAAATTGACAACTTTCGAATAGGAAAGATTCTTAAGAAAATGAAATTGTGAACTTAAGTGACAGGTTGACCTTAAAATTAAGCTGAGGATGAAAGATAGGACTAAAATTGAACTGTAGAAATTAAATCATTCGGAATTACTCCTGCATCCAAAAATCTATAACCAAATGTGGAAAAAAAGAGACAAAAGCATACATTTTATAATGCCATTTTTACATCATGAAGGATTTAAATAATGTTACAATATTTATTATTTATCTCTCTGAATTACTCTGTGTTTGAAGAATTATAATTGTATTTGTTTTATCAGCAAAAATAGATCATGACCCTTTGGATGGAACTTTCCTTAACTTTCACTTTACTAGAAAAACTTGTATCAAAACTTGTATCCAAAATAAAATGGTATACATATTGACTCAGTTCTTTTTAACATTAGTTTATAATTAAAGCTGAAAATAATGATAGGATAATAATGAATATTTATGCATCAAAAGTAGATTATTATGTTAAAAACAGGCTTTCTGTTTACTGGCACTGCTGACATCATCAAGACTTTAGATTCCTACAAAAGTATGTTTTGCATTATGGCACACTAGTTAATTTAGTGAAAATATAAATAAAGTAACTCAATATTTTTCTCAAGCAAGTACCATTTGGTTTTAGCATTTAATAGCTACAATAACCAGTATAATAATTTAAAGTGCATAAATTATTACTTTCTTTTTAGATTCTGTAGAGGTAAATGCATATTTGTATAGAAGGCTTGGAACATAATAAATGTCAATGTTAAATTGGAAGTAATTGATTATTAATTTATCAATGAATGCCAATGACATGCCATTATCATTTACTAGGTCAGTGAAACACATTAAAATATAAAATAAATATATAAATAACAGCCCATCTCATCTAAATAAATCTACGTGAAAATTCAATTGTTTTAGTATACCATCTACCTAATACATATTTTGTTTAAGCATGAAGCATTAAAATTATATTTTATTTTATAATACTTTCTGTAGTCACTAATCAATGCAAAAACAAAGAGTTACCAGATAAATGAATGACTAGAAGTAAAACAGTGCCTCACCTCACTATTAACCATTCATTAGATCCTGCTATACATAATAATAATAAAAATTACCACATGTATTGTGAAAACTAAATATAAACCATATTCCAGATTACTTTGTTATTCTTAATAAATTGTTATTTGAAGATAAAGCTAACCATCTATTATTTGGTCTTAAGATATAATATAAATAGGGCTGGTAACAATTAATTTAAATTTAATTGTTATATTTTAAGACATTAAGGATTGCTTAATTTCATGAATTAATCTTTAATTTCTATTAAAGCCAAACATGTCAAGGGAAGTTACAAAAATGGGTTTTTGACATTTTTTGTTATATCTAGTTATTTCTTCTGTCTCATAGAAACATAGAAAATATATTTTTTGAACTTTTTTAATTGCTATGGACTGTTTTACTATGTTCCTCAGCGATACAGATCCTGTGATCTGTGCTATAATATTGTATATTAATTATTTTTTTATAAATTGAAGAAAAAAAATTATTTTAATCGAATTTTTATCTATTAAAATTATTTCCAGCAATATTAAATCGATAAAAATTTTTAACGATTAATTGAGAAATTAATTGCTAATTTCCGCAGCCCTAAATATAAATAAAACTTTAAATTCTTGAAAAAAATTATGATATTGACATTTTTAAATTCTAATTCTAAGGTGATGTTTAAGACATGATTATAAAGTAATATCACGTTAAATAGTTGCATTTAAAAAACATGCAATTTGATAGAGTTTCAATAAAGATATTAAGGGCACTAACTTTCATAGATCTGGTATATTTTAAAAATGGTCTCACTTCGTTGCAGCTCAGCATTTACCCATGTTGAATCAGAGTGTTGCACAATGGTTACAAGTGGTCAGCTAAAATGGCATCCAAATAAAACTCTTAATACAACTTCTTCTAATAATTTTTTTAATGGAACGTGGGGTGGGGGGGATGATTGGGCATTCCATTGATTGTGTAAGCGTCAGTCTTGGGGGGGGGGGGGTACTCATATTTTGGTGATCATGTGAATGTATATTTTTTCTTTCTTAAATGGCTCCTGTAAAAATAATATAGGGACACCAGTTATAAAGACAACGTTATTTCAAATACAAAGTTTCATCTGAACTAAAAAAAATTTGTGACAAATTGTAAAAAAAAACAACTAAAAAACAGGCTTATCAAAAACAATGAGCCCATGTTTGTGGCTATATAAATATTTGAGAGTTATGAACTCTACTAAAGTTCAATTTGATTTAAACATTTTTTTTGGCTGACTTCCTGATTTGCTGATGTCATGTTTAAACATTAACATTTTTCTTCAGATGGACAATTTTAGCAACTGACCACACTGCTCTACTCAGTTCAGGGTGAAGTACTGACAAAAGGGAATTCATAGATTCAAAATAAATAGCACTAGAGCATCAGCAATGGAAGCAACAAATTTTTTAAACATGTAATTGTTCTAATCAGCTTTTTTTATATCAGCAGGGGAAAAGAAAACAGCAATCTGAACTTAATCAAATGTGAACACAAAATGAAAAGCATTAATTCAAACAAAAAATGACTGAAAGGGGGCAATAGTAACAGTATTACAGACTTGGCAACAATTTTAGAATGTGACTGTAATTAAAATGGCAATTACATTTTAAATATTTTATTTTGAGGTTAACTGAAAAAATAAATGTACTTAAGAAATTGTATATTTAGATCTTAGAAAACTGGCCATTTCACTTAAAAGAAAATGGGATGAAGGCATGTAAGTTGTTTTTTAATGTTTGAACTGAATTATTATTTGGTACATTCCTAAACACTATGCCTCTCAAATTTTAATAATTTTTTAATCACGCCATTGAAAACAAAATAGTCTCTTCAATTGCTTTTTTTGAGCCATAGCGTGTATCTTATAAAAAAAAAATTTTTTAAATGAAAACATTTTAAAGGGTTGAAATTGAATATACTAATAAAAAAATACTATAAAGCTTTTCTACTTCCCCGAAGTAGGCTTGGTGGTTGGTTAAATTTGGTTTAATACATGGGGCCTGAACAAATCATATTATTTTTTCTCATAAGTGTAACTTCATATAAACTTTTACCAGCACACATGCACCGCTTCCACTTAGAAGAAACAAACATTTTGTCTCAAGCTAAGCACTGCTGCAGGTTGTCTCACAATCAGCCCCTTCACATTCGTCTGCTGAACAATGCCAGAGGATGCAGTTTCCAACACAGTTGTAGCAAATAAGAAAGACAGCTGCCAGAAAAACCAGGCTGCAAATTGTGCAGGGCTTGCGGACCAAGAAGAAACTTGTCAGGTAGAGCACAATAAACATGGCGTGGTTGTAGATGAAGGCTGGGTTCAGTGGTTTGGGCATCAGTAGTACTGGTATAAGCCACTGCAGGCAATACATGTTTGGAGACTTGATTTCTATGGCCTTCTATGTAAAAAAAACAAAACTTAACACTTTGATCAGTCTCAGTATTGATGCAGTTTTTGAAAATTTTCTCAGGATTGTTTTCTTAAGAATGAGATGACATAGTTCAAACAGTATTAACCAAAGCAACTGTAAACATAATGTGTTGTATTGTCTTGCAGTTAATATAATGTAAGCCTGGGGATAAGAAAATAGTAATAGCTGATTAAATCAAATTGATGATGTAAGATGATCAACATATAATAATAAAGTTATACATTTGGATATGTATAAAAATGAATATGTCTTGTCTGTGGTTTATGTGTGTGTCCTCTATGTGTTTTTATACCATCCATAAGTTTGTGGTAACATTTCCATGGATATTTGCCATTTTCCATGGGTATCCTTGACTACTTTTTTTAAATTAAAAAAATCAGCTTTTGAGTGTCCGAAAAAATGCTGTTAATGATTTATTTTTGTTCCATCGCACCTTGCAAAAATTTGCATACATATTTTTTTCATTTCCATAAAATAATACTGGAAGGTTTTGTGAATTTATTAAAATATTATATTTGGGGATGGGGGCCAAAAATGTCAGTTTTCTCCTCATATATTGATTTCAAAAGTTGTAATAAATGTGATGTTTGATAACAAAGTCACAAAAATTCAATTTTGTTACAACTATATCCAGTAATTGTGGGGGTGGAGAGATGTTTTCCAACCGATAACAGCAACCACCTGGAATGGGGCCCAAACACCTCAAAAGGTGAATAGAATTATAGCTTTTAAGGCTAACAAAGAGAGGACTTTAAATCATTGGAATAAGGTGAAAATAGTTACTCCAGATATAATAAACAGAACATGGAGTGGAGCAAAAAATTCAGAAGAGAAAGATAAAATGGATTGGTCCTAACCAAAAGAAATTTATGCCCCGAACTAGTTTCTAGATCAGAACTTTTTTGGACCTAAAACATCAAGAATAACCAGAGCAAGAAAAACAAACATATGCTCAGGATTAGGAAAGGTTGTAAAATATATGGAAACATATTATTTGTTTGTTGTTTTTTTTTGTTCTGCAGCTGGTTGAAAATGGGTAAGAAGAATCACTCTGACATAAAACAAAATGCCCACACCTACATAAGTCTATTATAAGCCCTGTAGTGCCATTTTTTCTGTCAACATGAGATTGCTTAGTTTTCTTTATTTTAGTGGCAGAGATAACAAAAATGGCACTTATTGAAATTATTGCAGGTCAATGTTAAGGATAAAAGCTAAACTATGTCCAGAATGTATGACATGCTCTCTCGAGAGGGAGGGATGGGGGATTTCAAAAAGTTTGACAGTTTGTGACAGGATAATGATAAAGATGATAAGTGATGTCACACATTTTTATACAACCAATAAAACCTAAAACTAATGGTAATCTTTAATTGGCATTGTGATATAGCTATAAAGTATTTCATTTTTATAGAAATAATATAGGCATTTGTATTTTAGATAATATAGTCCGGCCTTGCTAAGTCAGCTCAAGGGAACCAGAGAAAAAAAATCGATTTACAGAGTTTTCGAGTTAGAGAAAATGGCTTAATGGGCACAGAATTTGGCTGGGACCTAACAATTAATTCCATATAGGGAGGTTTTTGACTTAGGGAAGTTAAACTTAGCGAGGTCCGACTGTATTTTAATTAACCGATAGCTGTTAACCCTTTTTAGAGGGTAGGGAAATCTGTTGGCTCAAGCTCTAATAGCAAACATATGAGATGATCTATTGTTCCAAAAAACCAAGCTTCAGGATTTTCCAACTTGTCTATGTAGGAGATTATCAGATAACTTCTTACATCTCTTTGTTTATCTGACAATTTTAAAAGTCATTTTATTTAATAGAAAAAAGTGCCCTGAAATTTCATATTTATAAGCCATTTTCTTTCTCTCTAGGGATCTTGAAAAGTATGTAAAATTATTAAAATAGCCCAAAAGGCCTCGGCACACCCAATAAAAAATTTTAAGCACTTTTCAACATTTTAAATTTTTTAAATGTCTTCTTCAGGCTTAAAAAATCAGAAATTGCCCCTAAACTCTGCAAGAAAATGTCAGGTGATAATAATTTGCATAATTGAGAGAGATCACGTGACGAGAAAGAGAACGCTAGGTGGCGCGAGTGAAAGGCAGTCAGTTGTGTGGTAGGAGTTGAATGAAACGTGTGTAGAAAAATGGCAGGAAGCCAGACGGATTATATTGATGTATAAAGTGTACATATTTCTAGTTTGGATTAAAGTTAATAAATAACGAAAGTCTGATGTGTTATTAATGTAAGTTGCTTCTTGTTAGTACACGCCTACATAAGTGGAAAAGGCCTGATTAGAAACATCAGATAAAGAAACAGTTACAGTAAAACATTTTTTTTTTAAATTTCCCTTGAGAATTGCATTTATACATTTGAAATGTCTGAGCACAAGTGAGCTTGCACATGCAACTCCTCCTGAACCAAACCAGTTGAGGGTTTAGGTCTTTTGCAAATATACTAAGGAGGTCCCAAGGATTTGCAACAGACAAAAAATTACCAAAAAGGTTTACTGCATTTCCTGGAAAATAAAAAATTAATTAAAAATATCAATATTTTGTCAATTTTTTGCCAACCTTAACATTTATCTGGTTGAAACAAACGCCAAACGATAGCTAATAATATTTAGAACAATGGTGGAGAAGAATTTTTTAAAAATCTCTTTTCGTTCAATTCCCGTAATTTTAGCAGCAATTTGTAGATAACAATTGTTTTGTTTAGTAACAAAATTATTGATTTGAAATTACTTTTAATGTAATCTAGAATGATAGTTAATGGGGTTTTCCTGCTTTGTGAATGCTTATGTTAAATAGTTAAGTGGTGCGCATTATATTGACACATTCTTGGCGTGATGTGTAATGTGTTTAGTTTCAGAATTACTTTTTTTTATCGACTTTTAATGTAATTTAGAATGATTTCCCTTAAATAAAAAAATTGGTAACTCCTTGTTGGAAATAGTGTTTAAATACTCATTTGAGTTAATATTACTTATTTATTCTAAAGTACAAAAAAAATTTACAAATATACTATGCTATTCAAAATATCTCAGTCATATTAAAGTAAGAATTACTGTTTGGTTAAAGATATCATGCTAGTAAAAATAACCCACAAAATTATATAATTTATATTTTTAAAGTAAAAAATATATTTTTAAAAAATTGACTATTCCTAAAGTAAATAGTTTATTTTTTATAAATATTTTATGGGTTTGCCCCAAGATAGATTAATTCTTTAAGCTCCAAGACATTTTAAAGAGTGGAGGAAGATCTAAGCTTTGTTACAGATTGTGACTAATGGAAGTAGACCCCTCAGCCGACGCCGCGCGCCGAATACGCCGCCAAATTTTTGTCAGCCGAAAATCCGCCGGAAAATATGCGGCGCGCCGCATTAGCCGCCGAATTTTGTCAACCGTAAATCCGCCGAAAAATGAACGAGTCGCCGAAACGTAACGTTTTTGTTTTAAGTTTCATTGCGTTCCGTTTTAAGATCGATTGTATTTTTAGAATAACCGTCACCGGAAGTGTGACGAAAATAAGTTATTTGTATAGTTTGTTTAAACCTAAATAATATAATCACTGATGCAGTACTTGCATGTTATCTTTTTATTAAAATCTTAATTTATAAAATACTAATTTAAAAAAATAAAAAAAAATGATTTAATTTACTTAAATTATCGTTAAGCTTTGTCGTAAATAGGCGACTTATTTTTACTCAATTATGGCTCAACGATCTTCTACCTCTAGTCTACTAGCAGAAACTGAGAAAGGTAAGCCTATACTAACTATACTATACTATATATAATATAACTATATTAACTATATACTATACAAATTATAATAATATAATTGTTTTAATTAACTAGATAAATACTAGTTTAGTCAATAACTGATGATTTTTAAGGGTGATCCTGAAGCTTTAGGACGTAGATTCTAAATTTTTTCGCTGCGAATTTTATTTTTTTTGTGAGAACTTTCATTTTAATTTATTAAATGCATTTATATATGTCATATTTTAGTTATTATAGCCCTATTTTGTAAGGCTTTTCAATTTATAAGGCTTTTTCGGCCCTTGACGCTTCATTATCGGAGTAGGATGCATCATTTTTTATTTACCTGGAACAACCCATGCTAAAATAAATTTAATAACTGAAGATGTTTTTAAAAAAAGTTTCATTTATCCATTTTAAGATTCTTAGAAGATCAATAAATATTTTAATGAAAATTTCATTTTTTATTTCCTTACTAGATGTTTGTTTCTTTTTTGCTTGTTAGTAATTGAGAAAATTTCATTTAACCTCTTGCTGTGACAAACCAGCAAGTAGAGTGCTAGATAAACAAAATGGATGTAACATACTCTACTCTGATTATGTAGCATCAAGGGCCGAAAACAGCCTTATAAATTAAAAAGCCTCGCAAATTAGCGCTATAGTAGCTAAATATAACATATATAAATGCATTTAATAAATTAAAATGAAAGTTCTCACGAGAAAATTAAAATTTGCAGTGAAATAATATACGTGCTAAGACCGCAGGATTACCTTTTTACGTTACACCATTTCTAATGTAAAAAATATTTTATGACTATATGATGATTTTAGGTCAACTGAAATGTCAGCAAATTTCAACTTAACTGGGAAGAGAGGCAGTTCATTAAAAACCTACAAGTAAAACCTAAACCGCCTAGCCTACATGGAAATTCTAAAGCACAATGCTGGAAATATGTTGGTGGCCTGTTCTCTGCTGATGGGAGAAATGTAGACTAAGATCGAGTTTATTGTTAGCTGTGTCTCACTGCTCAGCAGTCATTGGGTGACAAGGGTCACATCTCAAAAGTAACAAATTTTGCCGCAACAACATAAAGTGGCAATATGAATCTTCACTTAAGTGTCAAGCACGATGTGTCAGTACAAAGTCAAGAAAAGTCTAATAAAATTTTGGGATATTTCCGTAAGTATGGAGAATACAACAGTCAATGTTAGGCAAAATCAAGTCATGAACTGACAAGAGGTTATCTGGTTCTGTAGAGACTTGCTCACCTTTGAAAATGTGGCTAAGGATGGTTTTGTTGACTTCTTCAAAATTAATTGCCCTTCTCTCAACATACCGTCACCTGTAACACTTGCTGGAACAGCTCTGGATGATTTTTACCAAGCTGTCAGGTCAGCAGTCAAAACTAAAGTGGCTGGAGTAAATTCACTTTGCCTGATGTTTGATGGATGGACCGATCGCTACCGGGCTATCAACTATCTTGGCATCCGGGCCTCCTTTTTAGACCAGGACTGGACATATAACATTGTCACACCTAGCTGTCACGCATTGTCTACTCATGCTGCACATGACCTTGCTGACCATATCAGCTCTGTTTCTGAAGAAAGCCGATGTAAGCGGTTGCGAATGGAGCTGATGAATGAGCTGAGAACTGAGCAGTCACCTAACCAATGTACTGATAAGGTATTATATGTTAATTATTTGCATTGGAACAGTTTTCGTTTTATTTTGCTCTTAATAGACCCCTTGCAGTAAAATATTTTTAAAAACAAGCAGTATTTAAATACTAGGCTATTTAAATACTTTTAGTGACATTTAGTATATGTTTTTATTCCAATAATTTTTACTGTTATCTATTTACTGAAAAAAAAACAAATTACACAGACTATTTGTGTAAGGAAACAATAAATTAAAGCTTTATTATCAACTAATACAAATAATGGTAGACGTTTCGGATCATGCCTTCATCAGTACAAAAACAATTACATGTACTTACATATATATTAAAATTAAAACATATTAAAGTCTATGTGATAAAATGAAAAGAAATGAAAGACAAAAATAAACACGGACATAGAATATAAGAAAAAGGAGGAAGTTGAAGTATCTAAAGTAACAGTGAAAACCACAACGGGAAAACGATTTTGCAGTCATGTAAAATTGTGGATTTGGTTAATTCCATATGGAGCCAACGTACCAAATCGTTTTATGAGTCTATTTTCCATGTGGACTCTATCATGGGTATTGGTTGCATATAANGCATTGAAACAGTTTTCGTTTTATTTTGCTCTCAATAGACCCCTTGCAGTAAAATATTTTTAAAAACAAACAGTATTTAAATACTAGGCTATTTAAATACTTTTAGTGACATTTAGTATAGGTTTTTATTCCAATAATTTTTACTGTTATCTATTTACTGAACAAACTATATATTACACCTACTGTGTACTATAATGAAATGTTATATAACCTAGCAGTTAGTACTGTTGTGTTTTGATTTTTTGAACATTTATTTCAGTTAGCTGTGGAAATTGCAAACTATTTGACGGCGCCTGTTGTTCAATTTCATGATGTTCTTCCTTTCTGGCGTAGCTGTGCTGCATCATCATCGTATCCACAACTTACTCAACTGGCTCGTCTTCACCTATCATCATCACTATCATCTGTACCGGTGGAGTGCATGTTTTCGGTTGCTGGTTTGATAATAAACAGCAAACGATCACGCCTAACAGCTGATAAACTACATCGCTTTTGTTTTATCCATGACAATTATAAACTGATTTTCTAATTCATTACGGGCTAGAGTGACAGAAATTGATTGAGTTGAATGCATTCATGATTCATGCACAATTTTAGTAGTATAGCAAATAAAACTGTTTGTTTTTTATTGTTAAAAGTAATAAAACTTTCTGAAGTATTGTAAAAGTGTTTTATTGCTGAAGATTTATTTCTTCATTATTGGCCAGGCTTCAGCCAAATTTCAGCTGAATATTTCATAATCAGACGAAAATCAGCTGCAAATGTCAATTTACAGAGAAATCCGGCTAATCCGGATATCAGCCGAAAAATTATGTCAGCCAGCCGAAATTTTAAAATCCGGCTAATCCGGATATCAGCCGAAAAATTATGTCAGCCAGCCGAAATTTTTAAAAAAATTCGGCTGGCAGGTCTAAATGGAAGGAGGAGGAGGTTATCAGCATGGCAGCATGTAACTAGTCGATTAAATTTTTCAAAATGAGATCTCATTTATGGCAATTTGGTAATATAATATTGTTAAATTATATTTTTAATTTATATTGTCAACAATACTAAATATCATTAAATTAAATAAGCCTGCTTAAAATTTATGGACAACCCAAATATCAAATAAGCAATGTAGGAAATTAATTCAATATTTACTTGATTACTTTTCAATTCTTGTCTCGAGTCTTACTTATAACTTAATACAATTATCATAAATTATTGCCCCCATCCCTTTTTTACTTCAGGGGTTTAAATCAGCCAAGTTTGTGTTTGATGGAATTTCAGTTCAGTATTGCTTTCAATACTGTCACTGTCAATAGGATAGTCTGAGGATTTAGGCAGCTCAAACCAAAAAACATTCATGATCATGCATGAAGCACCTTACTTGTATAACATGTTGGCACTTTAAGATTGGGAGAAATAGTGTATGTGTACATTTCAGAAAGGGTAAAGTAAGTTTAATTAGAGTAACTTAGCATTAGGCATTAGTTAAATTAGTGGCTGAAGCGAAGTATGTTGATCATGACATCAGGACGCTACCGGTTGCTGGAAAAGAGTATTCTAAAAAGTCTAAAAGGATTTTCAAAAATGGAAGGTTTTAGGGTTTGGGTTAGTTATAGCTTTAGAAATTTTGGAAAATTGAGGTTTTTAGTAGGGTTTGGGTAGGCGGTTAGTGTGAGTGACTACTCAGCTGCGAGAGTGATTCGTAGTGACAGAGCCAGGCGAAACAAACATCAAACCAATCTATTGTTTAAATAAATTGGATTTTAAATAAATTAATAATTTGTTTAGAACCTTTTCGAAAAGTATTACTATTTCTCAGTATCGACTATAATTATAAATAATTAATATTTATGGCATACTCTGTAAACAAACTCTGACACAGGTGATGAGAGCTAAATTGTTTACTTCCCGAATTCCGGAAGTTCAAGCGGAAACGATGCAAAAAAGTATATAGCGTAAATTTTATCCCGGACAAAGTTATAATTTACGATACCACCTTTAAAATGTTATAATTTCGTTCCAGTAAATTTTAATATTAATTTTTTTTAATTAAAAGGTACTTACTGTCCACCTAATAGTTTTTAATAAAGGATGAAACATATTACGTATTAAGTAATAATTCACTACCCATTTTTTTTTTTAATTTAACCTTGTGCCTTGTTTACATGTTATGTTAGTATGAATAACTATGATTAAAACAAGTAATAAGAAAACTAACAATTATAAAAATTTATTTATATAATTATAATGCAATTGGAATTTTAAAAAAGATTAAAACAAAATTTTCTTTTAAAAAATATGAGTTATAATTGAGTTAATTCGTAATAATGTTATGAATTTTTTTATTTTTTTAAAATTAAGTTTCATACTTTGAAAAAAAAATATTTTTTTTTAAATTTGCAATTTATAATATCCCAAATAATATTATTTTAAAGTTTAAAATTTAAGAACTATTTTTAAAATTGAACTTGATCTTTAAACAGAAAATAATTAAGACTTGGCTTATAACCGCGTGAAAGCACTATCACAATGCAAGAGTAACTGAAGATGTTTGCTGTTTTGACGGGTCACCGTTAAAATACAATAATTACTGATGATGAAGAAAAAATACACACATTTTAATGTCTCATTATATATACACATTACTATTGCTTCACTATTTTTTTAGCTATCACTATCATCAGCACTTGATAAATGACTTCACTTTGTAAATCAATTATCTTCTTAGATGTAAAACAATGACATATAGTAATATATTATAGGGCTAATGGCAATGGGTGTAAAAAATAAAAATATGCAACATTCCGTTATTTTTGGACATTTTGGTAAATAGAGTGACTTTCTGTTGATGCACTTGCTGGAGGTGTGAAATTCAGTGAACTGGTATACTGATTGTAGTGATTGTACTTCATTTTTAAATTAGTTTTACATTATACACACTGATTAAACAACATACAAATACAGTGAATAGCGTACTGCTGTGACTTCTTACTCATACTTTAATTTGAATTTAATGATAATGGCATATTTTTATATTTTATACTATACTTAATACTTAAATTGTAGTGAGTATACTATAGTAAGACTATACTCACTACAATTTACTAGTCTAGTCCTAGAATTATAATTATAATATTTATAAAAATAATATATTATATTAGTAAAAAAGGCCGTCCAAGGACGGGAATAAGAGTAGGGTGACATGTGAATTTCATGGTATGAAACTACAGCGAGAGTGATGTATGAGTGAGTGGTGCCATCCGCGGGTTGTTAGTTACTGAAAATCCTACATGTGGAAGAAAATCAGCAGTCCCGAGCCTGCGCTCTTCATGGGGCTTCCCGGAAAACCCCCTCAGCCCTCTGGCCCCCTAAGGGACGTAAAGACTGAGAAGCCCCCCCGGAGCGGTCGCTGCTACAAGCGGCCACCTGGGCGTCCAGGGCACTAGGCCGAAAACGCCTCCCACTAAAGTGTGCCTCCCAAGGGAGGTGTGGAATTTCCCTACTGTGACTCGCTATCAACATAGTATCACTTTGGCGCCACCACGGCAAAGCTTACGAGTCTATATAGTTTAGATCGCCGCAAAGCGTGGGGATCATCACTGACCTAACTAGGGTTTAAACCCCACCGGAAGGTTTCCTCAGAGCTGGCGACCAAAAGCGTTTCCTAGCGGTACCTTTTGCTATTCCGTACTGGCGCTCCTGGCCCTAAACCGGCACCGCTCAACAGCGTTGCTAGTTAATTGAGGGGGACGAAACGGTCGCTTCGGAGTAACCCGACCCTCAACGGGTACTTTGGTTTTCATCATCGGCATTGCATCTAAATGCTTTGCCTAAGATCCGTACAGCGACTGTAATCATATATGACTAGCGCCTAACAACGGTCTTCGGCTGTCCAAGCCAGGGGTTTGTCAGTTTCAGGTTGTGGTCTGCTCCACAACCTTACTCGTCTGGCGAACCACGTAGAGGTCACCCCTTCTCGCCAGGTTGTTAGTTACTAAACTAAACACATATTCTTTGGACCTGAGAACTAATCTCTTAAGGTCTTGGCTATTACTATTACTTGGGCAATCTGCTCCATCTGTTGGGCAGTGCCATACAACATTGTCTGAACGTAGGACTCCCGTGCCCCCCTAACCTCCCCGGCTATGTCAAGCGCAGGACATGACGTCAACAAGTGTGATTAGTGTGTGATCGTCTCAGAGGCTTGGCTGCAATGGCGGCAATTGGGGTATCTGTTGTGATCCAGCCTGTTAAAATAAGATTTGGTTGGGCAATGCTCGATTACTAAACAATTTACTTCAAATTAACACTAACAGTAACACTGAACACAACATTGTTCATTGAAATCAACTAATTGCAGAATTAAAATGAAACCTCATCATTCGTAGCACAGGTCTGTTGTTATATTTGTTTACGATAAAACACAAAGATAGCCATATAGCTGTTGCTTATGAATTCGATGCTCTGAGCTCTGTTTTGGTAGTTATGCTTGCAGGATATTGGCTTCTATGCGCAAGGGATGTGGACCCTCGTTTCGCTTGTTGGCCCATGTTGCCTTCGATTGCCCCTAGTGTGCACAGCAGCATCTATAATTCGCTGTTAAATATCAAGAATTTCCTTCACGACAACATTTTTTTGTGAAGCATGCATCACTTTCAATGACTAAGTTATCTTGGTCATTCCCGCTGAGAACTTTAACAACAACGTCAGATTGGGTACGGATTACGGATGCATGGAAAGACAACATACAGTTGTCCATGAATGAAGACTGGTTATTGCAAATATATGTCGACTTTATCTAGAGTTTGTCCTTGAGACTTGTTGATGGATATGGCGAAAGGCAGTTTGATTGGGAACAGTTTGACTGTTGTCTCCGTAAAATGAAAGGTAGATCTGTGTTTGCAGTGGCTGAGTCAAATGTTTGAATAAAAATGGTTGTCGCTGCTACACAGGCAGTGAGTATTTTAGCAATGATGATGTGTTTCAACGATTGTACCACTAATCGGGTCCCATTACTTCTTCTTCTTCTTTGTTCTCAACATTGATAATTGAGTTTTGCGTGCCACGAGTTTTGCGCCAATTGGCCCGTGGTCTCCGACTTCAGCCTGATGTATTTTCTGGATTTGCTTCCATAGCCTTTGGTCAGCCAAGACCTTCTGCAAGGCAGCGGTTGTTTTTTTGGCAAGTGATGCAGCGTTCACATGCCACGGCTAAGGGTTCCACGCATTACCCCGCCGCTTTGCACCCATTTGGAGCTGGGTGGAACTTGGGGACACCCTAGGCCCCGGGAACAAGTCCATGGCTTCCCATGGATTCGAACTCGTGACCATCGGAACGACAGTCGAGCGCGCTTGCCACTCGACCACCGCGGCCCCCGGGTCCTATTACAAAGTCCTTGCTTTGTGTTCAAATTGCGTAGTAGAATGATAATTGCTCCAACTTTTATATTTAAGATACGCAGAGGCATTCCTGGTGGTGAAAGTCCACTTAAGAACTCGACAGGATAATGGTTAGCATGTTTAGGAGTGGCGTCATTAATGACGTCTGTACTGAAATATGTTACATTCTATTATTTAAGTAAATCAAGAAATTGTTTTTTTTATTTCATCAACATAGCGTTTTTTGGACATAGCATAGCTTTGTTGGCAATTGATGTACATTTGAAGCTTGTAAGCTGTGTATAATTATTTGCTCTACCAAAGAACCTGTACAGACTATTTCGCTAGTTACCTGGAATATGTCGTCATGAAGGCTGTAGTGATCTGTAAGGCTCCCATCTCCAAGTTTGAGAAGCCAACTGCTGAAATTGGGATCTGTAGCTCAAGCATTATTGTCCATTTGTAAGACGTAAAAGGTACTCCATAACGGGTTAAACTTAAGAGTTTACTTCCATGAGGAAGAACTGGGAGCGTTTGTCTAAAATCTCCTTAGAGTAAGAGGGTTTTCACACCAAAAGGATCATTATTTTTCATGATATCTTCAAGATGGCAACACAGTACTGAAAAAAACTACACCAAATAGAACTGGTTTTGAACTTTCGCGTAAATTTATTCATTGAAACACTTCAAGATGAAAACATAGTACTGATTGAAGATCAAAAACAACTGCACCAAAAGTATCTCATTGTGAACGTCCGCATAAATGTATTCAATTTGTCAATGAGTTTAATTGTTTTTGATTGGCTGTAGAGGCCTGTAGTAGTTTGAGGAACCAATTGCTATCGATGACCACACAGAAATAAGCCTTTTATTATAAAGGACTAGATTGTGCCAGGCGCCGTGGCGCCTGCGGCGCCCCCGTTTTTTGGGCGCCTACGGCGCCAACCTTTTTTTAAAAGACCAACTAACTTGTCCTTTTTTGATAGATTGTGCCGGGCGCCGTGGCGCCTGCGGCGCCCTCTTTTTTTGGGCGCCTACGGCGCCAACCTTTTTTTTAAAGACCAACTAACTTGTCCTTTTTTGATAAATACGAATTATTAAACTTTATGAAATGTACGCAAAGTATTTATTTAATAATAATAATAGGGGTTGTATTTTGCGCACCGTATTTTGCGCACCGATGCACACCAAACAATGACGTCATCCTATTAAATATTTTTACAGTGCTCATCAAAACACGATTTTTCAACTAAACTAACTGCTGTAGACTGTGGTACATCTCTTGAGCGTTACGTTACAAACATACCCACACCACTGGGCTATTATATATATAATAGTATATGTCTATTTACCAGTGTAAATTTATTAATTATAGAGTAAAGTAAATATCAATTATTAATATTATCATTATTATAATACTGAAAATCCTACATGTGGAAGAAAGTCAGCAGTCCCAAGCCTGCGCTCTTCATGGGGCTTCCCGGAAAACCCCCTCAGCTCTCTAGTCCCCTAAGGGACGTAAAAACTGAGAAGCTCCCCCGTTTCGGTCCCATCTAGAAGTGGCCACCTGGGCATCCAGGACACTAGGTCAAAAACGCCTCCCACTAAGTTGACCTCCCAAGGGAGGGGTGGAATTTTCCTTACTTCAACTTGCTATCACTTCGGCGCAACCCTGGCAAAGGTTACGAGTCTCAATGGTTTGGACCACCGCAATGCGGGGGATCATCACTGCCCCACCTAGGGTTAAATCCCCACTGGAAGGTTTTTTCAGAGCTGGCATCCAATGCGTTCCTAGCGGTATATTTTGCTAATCTGTACTGGCGCTCCTGGCCCCAAACTGGCACCGCTCAGTGGGGTTGCTAGTTAATAAAATTACTAAATTTGTCTCTCAGTCTTAGCCTTATTAATATTATTAATAATTTCCAATTAATGCTTTCCTAAGTCAAGTAAGGCTAATAAATTGATTACTTTGTGTTGTCTTAAAACTTAAAATTAAAAGTTAATAAAAGGATGTTGCTAGTAATGTGTTACAACTATTCATAATTAGCCAGTTAAAAAAAAAAGAAATTTAGGTGGGTTTTTTTTAACGTTATTGTTAAAGTTTCATTATTATATGTTTCAATGTTTTTACTAAAATTAGGTTAATTGTTTTCTGTCATCTATGAATTAAATGCACATTTTTTATTTTCTGCCACACTATTCTTTGTGGGCCGTTTTATGCCACTATCCTCTTAAGGAGGCTCCTCCTCTACAGTCCCTTTCACCATGGGACATGCCCCTCTAAAGTTAAGGTTCTGTATTTTATTTAAGTTATCCATGTTACTGACCCTTTTTTTTTTACATGTTCTGTAACCATTATTGTATTAATTATTGATGATAGAGGTTCCGTAATGTCATTATCATTGTCATTAGTATTGTATGCTATCTATAGGTTATTAATGATTTGGTGAACTAGAGATGGTTGTTGTATACCATACTGTCTACAGTGCAGTGTATATTACTTTTATTATAAAATTAGAAGTGTCATAGTGCTTGGAGTGAATTAGGCAATCTATATATAATTCTCATCATGGATCAATCATGCCAGACACCAAGTAGCAAGCTGTCTGACCCCACCGACCAATCAGATTGCAAGAAAAGTTAGTGCACATCGTAGGGGGTCATCAATGTTGAATTGAAGTCAATTACTATGTTCTTTCAGAACAACAAAATGTATTTCGTAGTGTAATGGTTATAACATTAGCTTAACACGCGGAGGTCGCAGGTTCAATCCCCATTTAAGACATTACTTTTTTAATTTTTAAAAATGTTTGTGTGATTGCGCCCGTTCATTTCCCACTTTCTTTTCGATCACTTAACAAGCACAAGACGAGTGGAAATAAGCTTGACGAATGACCTTTGTCAGGTTATCCCAATTAGTTTATGTTTGGCAAGCTAGGGTGGTGCGGGGTGGCAAGTGGCTAACCACAGTGCACATGTTTCCAGATCAACAATGCTTTGCAGTTATCCCCGCTTCCGAGGTTCATTCACGTTGTTCTGATTTCATCGTGATGTAGTAAAATGTAGTTTGTGTCTGTTCACCACCACCACCCCCCTTTCTTTACACTATCTATGAGCAAATCTGCGGCGTGTGCTACACCGCGGGCATCTAGTTTACATATAAAAATGGATGTGTCTGAAGAAAAATCTGAGATACAAAGGGGACTCTGGAACAAATTATTTTTATATCTAAAGGTACTGCTGTACTCAAAATTTAAAAAAATATATATAATGTAATTAATAAATATTAATATAATTTATTTTTACTGTCTCAACAGAGAGCAACGTCACATCGAATTACAATTATTACATGGATTAATTGAAGGTCAAAATTATACTCATACTGAAATTTGTCTTTTGAAGATGGGTAAAAATAAAAAGAAAGGTAAAACTTTTTTTTTTCTTTACAAAATTATACATTTGTTTTATGGATGAAACAGAGAAATCAATTTAAAAACTGGACTATTTCAATCATTTACTTGCATGTCCATCATGTGGATCATTATTTAAAAAAGACATTACTTTTAATTCCCATTTGTATTTTGATGAGTTTGTCACGTTGTCTTGTTTTTACCGTTTGTCTACGTTTGTTAGTTTTCCTATGCCTTGGCTTTGTTCACTTAATACAACATCTAGAAATTAAAAACTAAATATTAGAAGGAAAAAAATAATATTAAGAAATTTTTCTTAAAAAGACCAATAAAAAATTTGGGATGCATCAAAGTGACAACATATTTTTAAAATGCATATTTTTCTTTAACAGTTGCTCATAACTTCTCTAAGGAAGAGCTGATGGTGCTGTCAGTAACTGAAATTGTTAATGAACTGATAATTGCAGATAAAGAAAAAAGGGATGTTGATTTAAACAAGTAAGATTTTCACGTTAGATAAACGTAGAGAAACACTTAAAAAATAGAATGCTTTATTTTAGTAAAACCCCTTTAATATCATTTAAATTAGCTAAGTTTTTTATTTCCTGTACAAGCTTTTGAAGGCTTTTCCTTAACAATGTACATCTGTTATACCAAATATTATTGTAGTTAGTAAGATGATAAAGTAGGGAGTGACTGCAATCAGGCATCATTTTGAGCTCTCTTTAATATATTTCAAGTATTTGTTGAGATTCTATATTCCCAACATTTTTTTTTTCGGTCATCTCAGAGTTCGAGTATCTGAATATTTATTTGATAAAATAGAATAGAGTCCAGGTAACTTCAGTATTTTACATGTAAGGAATTTAAAACTAAAAATTTTTAATTAAATGACACCCTTTGATCTGCAGGCTGAAAACTCGAGTAGCCAGCAAATACAATATGTCTAGCCAGCCAAGACTGGTGGATATTATTGCTGCTGTACCTCAAGACTATAAAAAGGTTTGGACTTAATGTAAAATCCTAAAAATCTTTTTGCTAAAAATTATCAATTTTTTAAAATAAATATCAAATTAATAAGGGAGTGTTATTAGAAGATTGTACAGTTATTTTCGAAGTGCATTGCTTTTAGAGCAAGAACTAATAGTTTTTTTTATAACTGTCATTAAAATTTAATGACTTTAAAGTAAACAACTTTTAATAAACTTTTATTTATTTCTCTCATTTAGATACTTTTGCCTAAACTAAAAGCCAAGCCTGTCAGAACTGCAAGTGGTGTAAGTCTTAGTTGTTTTTTTTATTTAGTAAAATTTCAAAATAATTTTTAAATGTGATACAATATCATATATAGGCAATAAAGTTAAAAATTGATTAGTAGAATCTAAAATATTTTGTAGAATGAAAATGTCATTTTCCTTAGATTGCAGTTGTGGCAGTCATGTGTAAACCTCACAGATGTCCTCACATTGCTATGACTGGCAATATTTGTGTGTAAGTTTTAAGTCAACCCACATTTTAAGGGATGTCTTTTAAATTTTTGTATGCATTGGCTTTAGTCTAGTCATGTAAAAAAAAAATAAGTTTTTTATTTTTGAATTATTCTGGGTTGTTTTGAGAAGAGAATATTTAAAAACTAATTAAACAAAATAATTTATAATGTCATTAAGATTTTAAGAAATTTGTCTTAAAAAGTAAGCAAAATAATTTATGTCATTAATATTTTAAGAAATGTCTTATAAATTTAAAAAATGTACAGAAAAACATTTTTCTGTATGTTTCTAGCTACTGCCCTGGTGGTCCTGATTCTGATTT
Source organism: Radix auricularia (assembly GCA_002072015.1). Lineage (NCBI taxonomy): Eukaryota > Metazoa > Mollusca > Gastropoda > Lymnaeidae > Radix > Radix auricularia. The sequence goes on from MUZC01002114.1 coordinate 72,936, forward strand.
TGAATATTCCACACAATCATATACAGGCTATGAGGTAAACCAACTCTTTTTATTAGCATTTCTTTTAAACCAGTCATAACTCATGCAACATATGCTTTATTTATATCAGCTTGAATTTTATTTTTGTCCCCGAACTTGATAGCTTTTGAAGACATCTTCTGCTTCACGTGAGGTCTCCACAATCCATATTTTTGTTAAAATAGTTGTGGCCCCTTTAGGGAGTTTTGAGATATTTCTATAAAGATTATGTTTTTAGGCACTCAATTAAATTCTGTTTATTGTACTCAGTTATTCACCAAATAAGTTCAACTTTTCATGTGGCTTGATCATGTGAGAAAACTTGGTAGGGTTTGGGAAGGATGTGCAGGGATAAAAGATTTGAAAGATGATAATTTACACAATTAAAAAAACAAAATTATTGGAAATCTTTTTCAAAAAGATTTTGTTCAAGTGATTAGATGCTTTAATCATTCTTTGTTTGCACAAGTGGTTGATACTGACAATGACTTTTAAGTACAGATTAAATTTTAATACTAAAAAGCTGCAAAAAAAAATTCTATTAACATTCATTTGCATGAACAGAAATATGTCCAACAATGATTACAATTAATGAAGATTCTTAACTTATAAAATCCATAAGCTCTATGTCAGGAGGTCATTATTTCAGCCTACATCAATGAGAGCTATCAGAGCCAGGTACAACCCATATCTACAGACAAGACACAGAGTAGAGCAGGTAGAAAAATTATAGTTATTTAAATATACATATATTAGAGCTGTGGAAAGTAATGATTGATTTCTCGATTAATCGGTAAAAAAATGTTTATTTAAAATAGCAATTAAAATCAAAGAAAATGTTTGCTTTTTAAAATTTTGATTTATTAATAAATAACTAATTATTAATAATTAAATTGTTAACTTTAGAAAAATTACCGAATAATTAATCAAAAATTTTGATTTAAGCTAAAAATGAGATGTATGGCGTCATTAAACTGAAAATTTCATAAAATGCCCATAACTTAAGTATTTAATAAAGAAAATAATTTTAAGATAGATATTTAAATAAAAGTAGTTCAATATAATGTCAATGAATTTAAATTTTGTTATTATTAAATAAGTAAAAATACTTTTTCATTTTTTATATCATTTTCATTATAAAAACTATTTATTTTATAGTTTATACTTTAAAAATCTTTTTTTTTAAATGGAGAAGTTTGTAAGTAAAAAATACAAACTATTTATAATTTTTTATTATTTATTCAGATTTAATCAAAATTATCTATGAATTATTCAGTAATTTTTGAAAAGTTAAAGATTAAATTTAAATTAATCCATAACAGTCCTAAAAAATGATAATAATTGTAATTAATTTTCCAATTTTTTTTTTTTTTTACAACTCATTGGACCTTTATGTATGTAACATGCCTTGAAGTAGCACTTGATAAATGAAACTTAGCAATATTTTCCATTGTTAATATGCAGTTTTTTTCAATTTTATGCATAACTTTGATTTCATTTTTTTTCTTTTTGGATTTTTAAAATCAACATCTTTTTCAGAACATTGTTGTTTTTTTTTAAATGTCTTTACGACAAGAGAAATAACTCGATATACCAAAAGCAAAATTTCATTTGCCTGTTTTTGTTAATTCCCTTGAACTTTTCAGTTAATGATGTCATAATCTTTATTTTTAGCTTTAATCAAAATTATCGATGAATTATTCTGTAATTTTTCAAAACTTAACGATTAAATTTAATTTATAAATTTTAATCGATAACAGCCCTAATGTATATATATATATACTTTCTTTTCTCTCTCTTGTCAGTATTATTATTTAATTGTATCTTGTTTTTATTTTTTTTTAAAGTAATTAAATGATTTCATTTCCTAATTTTCCGTACAAAAATCTTTAAAATTAGAGTTTTAATAGAGAGGTTTCATCACTGCTTTAATTGCATGAACATGATTAGTGGGAGCTTGGGTCAGCGTTGTACAGAAATAAGAGGGATAAAGTTTGATATCTTACATTTAGTGTCTAGAATAATCTTGGGGAACCTAATTGATTGATATAGGGAAAATATTTGTTTGTAGAAAGGTCTATATATAATGGGCATGTCTTATGTAATGCAGGCCTGCCAACCCTCCCGATTTTTTCGGGATTATACGGATTTTTTAACCATGCTTACGAAATCCCGATAAGACCCTTAATCTCCCGATTTTCCGAAAAAAAAAAAGAAAAAAAAATTCACCATGAAAAAATGCAAAAAAATTATAAAAAGAAAAAGCCAAAAAAAAGACGACTTGGCTGATTTATATGATGACTTCCTGTTTTTTCTCCCGCACGTCCGTTATTTATGGGAACGGTGTTTTTATTGTGTTATTCTTCACTTGATATGCTTACATCCATCTGGACTTAAAAATAATTCATTGTGTGCTGCCTATTTCAAGGAGGAAGCTTAACGTGACAACATGGATAAATTTTTGAAAACATCTGCCGTGGCAACAAATGAGGTCGAATCTGACAAAGCTGAAACTAAAGTGAAACTGAGACTGAAACTCCAACCAAAAAAAAAAAAAAACGTCATGCTCAACGTTTTAGAAAGGAATATACTGAGAAGCATTCGTTTCCTAGATCATCATCCCGTGGGGAAACATTTGCATTTTGCAATCTTTGCCAAACCCACTTAAGCATAGAAAGGGGTGGTTATAATGATATTCAAAAACATAACTACTAAGAAACATGCAGCTGCAGCTAACAGCATTGACTACTACAAACTAATACTAATGCAGCAATGCACTTTTGGAAAAGCTGAATGAGAAGTCAAGAAAAGTGGTTGTAGAGCACCTAAAGTATTTCTATGTTGTAGCTCTCAAGTATATGAATGAAAGAGAAATTTCCACTATCTGACCCACTCTACCAGCATGCCAAAGTGTTAAATATGAATTGGAGAGATAGTGGTACCTTTGCTGACCTTCAATTTTTTAAAAAGAAAATCCCAATGACCTGACTTGACTCCTATGAGGAACAATTCAGGAATTACCAGATTATGGACCTACCAAAGGAAGTGGTTACCTCAACCAGGGTGGATGAACAGTGGCACTTCCTGAAAAACGTTAAAAATCCAATAACAGACCAAGTGGAGTTAAAGGATTTGGCTACTACCATGCTTGCAGTGTGCTGCATTCCCCACAGCAATGCAGATACCGAAAGAATTTTTTCTATTGTGAATAAAAACTATACAGAGTCAAGGGCCTCTATGAAAGTGGAGACTCTGTCTAATTTGTTGGTCACCAAAGTTACCAATTGCCATGGGCCATGGTAACTTACATATGTCATAAGAGTTGTTGGGCAAATGTTAAAAGGCCACAAGAGAAATGTCAAACTGAACACATGCAAGTTGTGTACATAGTACATATGTAAATAATGATTATTTTGTTCTGTGCATATGTATATATGTACATTTGTAATGATGTTAATATTCATTCTGTGGACTATTACATGAAAATGAAGGTAATGATTATTTCTTTAACTTTTAATTATTTAACTATTGATAATTAAGTGTATAGATTTAGACCACGGCGCTAATGACTCGCGATCCCGACTTGCGCGCGCACCATCTACAGATTTTTTTGGGGGGAAAGTTGGCAGGTCTGGTAATGTAATCAAAACTTTTCCCCTATAAATCTTAAGAGGTTTTAGGTTTCGATTTTTAAAAAATTGTATTTCCATATCTTGGCAATATAAGTGTAAGGAATACATGTTTCTGTGCTGTATTGCTATAGGCTATAGGAAATCTAAAGAAGTTTATAAAACATTTATTTTTTAATGCATCGTCAAATCTTTTGTCATTTTCCAATGATTGCTGTACCTGTTTTGTGTTAGATGTTTGAGCCTTTTTTCCCCCTAGAATTGCTGATTTATTTCTTAACCAGGTATTAAAATTAGGTGATATTTCTTTCTGATAGCTCCAACAGTTAGGTCATAGTGTTGATAAAGTGGAGTTCATTGTTATGGGAGGAACATTTATGAGTTTACCCGATGATTACAGAGACTACTTTATAAGGTGAATTTTAAAAAAGCAACCACAAATATTTACATTGTTATCAACAAATTGTCAGTAATTTAAAAGCAGAGTTAAAGACCTTTTTACATCATGTTTTAATTTTGCATTCCTTGTGATTTTTATTTTTTAAAGTTTTCTTCAAATTTGTACCCAGTGGCTGTAAAGGATGTAAATGGCCATGTAAATATTAATCTTATACAATTTTAGGAATTTACATGATGCATTGAGTGGACATACAAGCTCAAGTGTTCAAGAAGCTGTCAAGTAAGTTATTTGGTGACATGAACTTGAAATGTTACTTGACTAGACAAGCATTCAAACAGGGTTGTTTTTTTTTTTAAAAACCCAATTATCAATTAGTGCTAAAGCTGGGTAGGGTAGTTTACTAACATCCTGATCTAACAGTTAAAATCTAATTTATTTTTTATAAATTACAAATTCAATAACAACATGATGAGATTTATAGTAGCTCAATAATTTTGATTGTCCACTGTCTGTTTTTTTGTGGGTGTGTATCAACAACAAAAGGTCTAAATTAAAATATGTTTTTGTTAATCTGTCAGGCCAGAATAGTCCATATGAAACTTCAAAAGCAAAAAGGATTTTAAAAATAGGAAATAGTTACTTTGAATTCTGGAAAGAACAATTAAATGCAGCCTTTTTTTTTTTTAACAAAAAAATAATTTTTCTTAAAGAATATCTCTTCGTAAATTCACATATCTACAAACACCTTCCTGACGCCAGCATGACATTTTTCAATTTACTGTGTATAATTTTAATTTCTCTATAAGTAAACATTAGTTGCCATCTAACCTGATTGTCAAACAAATAATTGACACGGTTTTCAAAGTTGAATTAAAAATATAAGCACATCCTCTGAAGGTATTCTGAGAAGAGCACCACCAAATGTATTGGTATAACCATTGAGACCAGACCAGACTACTGTTTGAAGAAGCATTTAAGGTAAACATTAGATTCATAAGTACGGTTCTGCTGTTTGGTGGACATTGTGTTTGAAACTTTGGCTATTATATTCTTAATTGTTTCAGTTATTCAGTAATTCATTTATGAATATTTATTTCAAACACACACTCACACACACATATATACACAGTCACACCAGAATTAAGAATAAGTAGGTCATAAGATCATTTAAAGAGTTTAAAAATTCGGGTGATTTATCTAATCTAAAGTTTTTCTATTTTAAGTTTGCATTTTAGAGGCAATATGATTTTGTTAATTTTGTTGTTTATTCTTTAAGCTAATTTAATTACATAAAATTTGAAAGTAATTTAAATATTCAAATATAACAAATCGCACACTACTTTAATAACTAAGGATAAAGGAAAATCAAAAATGCAACCAGGTAATAGATCTAACTTGTAACATCTCACATTGTTAACTTAATTCATTATAAACTTTTAAAGTATGTTTTCTTTCCCATGAAAATTTAACAATTTAATTTTTACTTTAGAACATCTCTTTTATATTATTAATAAATATTAGGGCTGCGGATGTTAATGAATAATTTCTCGATAAATCGTTACAAATTTTATTGATAAATATCGATTAAAATAATTTTTATTGATAAAATTTGATTAAAATTTAAGAAAATATATTTTGTTTTTGAAATTATTAAAAAATAATTAATAAACAATATAATAATGCAGATCACAGGATTTGTATCACTGAAGAACATAGTACAACAGTCAAAAGCAGTTAAAATTGTTCAAAGGGATATTTCTCTATGTATTTGAGACAGGGGAAATAACCCAATAAAACAACAAACAAAAAAAGTCAATTACCTGTTTTTGTGACTTCCCTTGAGACATTTGGCTTTAATCGAAATTAACTATTTATTCATGAAATTAATCGTTAATTTTTCAAATGTTAATGGTTAAATTTAAATTAAATGTTACCAGCCCTAATAAATATATTTTATTTTCACCTCTCTAACTTCTCATAACAGGTTGTTGTTTTTTTTACCTATAAGTTTAAAATTGAAAAAGTTATATCGAATAATATGCTTCATAATTTCTTCAAAGTGATATGTTGAAATATGGCTGCACAAGGCTAGAGATTGGTGTACAAAGTGTATATGAGGATGTAGCAAGGGACACAAACAGGTGAGATTGTTGCAAGGGACACAAATAGGTTAGACTCTGGGGAATAAATGATAATGTAAGAGTTCACTGGTTTTTATCTTCCTAAAGAAAACAAAATCTTCAATGAAACAAAGAGTTAACCTGAAAAAAGATCCCACAAAGTAATATATATTTTTTTATTAACTGTATAATTGATTTGATTGATGTCGAGGGTCATCAGACTGCTGTTAAATAATTGTAAAAATGTATCTCCTTCTTTTTTAAATATAAATTATTAACTATTATTTTTATAAATAATTAAAGTATTGCTGGTGTTTCAGATTTTTTAAAAAGTTATATTTAACTATAAAACTTACATTTTTCACTTACATTTTTGTTCTTTAACAATTCAGAGGACACACAGTTAAAGCTGTTTGTGAATCGTTTCAAATGTCCAAAGATGCAGGATTTAAAGTTGTCTCCCATATGATGCCTGATCTTCCCAATGTGGGGTGGGAAAGAGACATTGAGCAATTTATTGTAAGTTTTGTATCTCAATAATTTCTTTCAATACATCTTTTTTTTTTAACAAACTATACTTTAGTGCATTGGTGAACATTATTAGAGCATTGGTATAAATATTTATAACAGTATAAGTGAATGATGAGATATATATATATGAAGTGTTAAAAGTTGATTTCAACCAGTTAACCATATGTGGGTATAAGCAGATATATAAGGTAATAAATATGGTTTATTAGAGTTGTACATATTAATTGTGCTTTGATTGACTTTTAAATTTTGCTGTTACATTCTAATTTGGAGTTTTGCTATGATTTGAAACCCATTAATCAGAATTCATTACTAACTCCACCTCCTTTATATAATAAATTTTACAAAAGTTAGGTTAGAATATATAGAAAAATTCAGTATTATAGATTTATAAAATTCCTACATCTCTTAATATGCATATAATCATTTTTGTAACAGGAATTTTTTGAAAATCCGGCTTTTCGTGCTGATGGTCTCAAAATTTATCCAACACTGGTTATTAGAGGCACAGGTAAAAAAAAAAAATCATGATTAGTTTTTTAAAAAACTTTTGACTGATTATTAAAATTTACATTGAATTCAATGTTTTGTGTCAAGTTCTCCAAATATTTTATGGGACAATAAAAACCTGATAAGTTTTTAACCGATCTATTAAAAATAATTGTTAGAGCTTGTAACATAAATTTTTGATTCCATTAATACAATACAAAAAAATATTTTTACATGATGTCTGGAATCCCAAGGTCTAAATAATTTTGTTTTTAAAACTCAATTTTTTTAAGGAAAAATAAATATCTTGCTGTGTAAGTCACATGCCTGTTTATATAGTTACAGTGAAAATGTATTCTGTTAACACTTTTATGCGTGTTTAAAAATGCAAATAAATATATTTATATACATATATTACTGTGTAACAATTACCAATACAAGAACCATATTTGATCTTTGCTTCTCCTTTAACAGGTTTGTATGAACTGTGGAAAACTGGTCGATACAGGAGTTACCCACCTAGTCAACTTGTTGACCTCATCGCTCGTATATTAGCCCTTGTTCCACCATGGACAAGAGTTTACAGAGTGCAAAGGTCATTAGATCTAAAGATATTTGTGTAATAGTTGGATCAGTTTTCATCAAAATTTTATTTTTAAGCATATAGATGGGGCTATTCATTTTTAGCGCATTTTCGAGATGTCGAATGCGCTATTGCACCCGTTTTGTCCGTCCGTCCGTCATCACCCTTGATCACAGCATCCATAAGTCCTAGACCCATGATGTATATATGTTTTTTGTATGTCCTGACCTGCCATTTGTGCATCAACACTCAGTTACTCGATCCGTTAAAAAAAAACGTTAAAACTACCAAAAAACTTTGCGAATCGAGAGGTAACACTGGCGCAGGGAACGGCCGCCATTGCCGGAAGTCAAATACATCATTTTTCAAGCATTAAAGAGTGGTACGAACGCGTGCAAAAGAATTAGTTGTTTTTTTTTTGACGTCATTAGAATATGTGTAAAAGTTTAGAGAGTTTTACGTCATCATTTGTTGTGACTTGTAGTTAGATTAAAGAGAAAATAAAAAATTTTAAATTGTAAAGAAATGACTTTTAAATTTAAAAAAATGTCAAGTATATTCATTACACAAGAAAATTCATAAAAATATGTCTAAAATCTAAACACAATTACTGATAACTACATAATGCTGATATCTAACATAAGTACTGATACATAATACGAAAATGCGCTAACACGTCCTGAGTTCCAAAAGGGACCAGGCTTAACATGATTTTTTTTCTTCAAGAATAGTATTTAACACCAAACTGTACTCTCATTGGACAGAGATATTCCCATGCCTCTGGTGTCTAGTGGTGTTGAACATGGTAATTTGCGAGAGCTTGCTTTGGCCAGGATGAATGACTTGGGAACACACTGTAGGGATGTCAGGACAAGGGAAGTGGGCATTCAGGAAATTCACAACAAAGTTAAACCAGACCAGGTAGGTGCTAATACATTTGCCATTGCATATACTTGAAATTTTTTAAATATAATTGTACTCTTCAGCTGTATACTTAATTAATTTGAACCTTCGTTGAGCAAGATGAGATCAGTTACTTTTTATGTTGAGATTGGGAGTTTTTGTTGTTGTTTCTAACACTCTCTTAGTCTTAACTTTATTGGCAGTTTTTGTTGCTCACACTCTCTTAGTCTTAACTTTATTGGCAGTTTTTGTTGCTCACACTCTCTTAGTCTTAACTTTATTATATCAACCACTTTCAGGTATAGAGGATTGCAACTGAGACTTGAATTATATTTTACACAAACTTTATTGATAGTTAAATTATAAAATAAATCTTTGAAATAATTCCAATACAGGCAGAGTTGATAAGGAGAGACTATGTTGCCAATGGAGGCTGGGAAACCTTTATTTCATACGAGGATCCTGAACAGGACATACTCATTGGGTTGTTAAGACTCCGCAAATGTTCACCTGACACATTTAGGCCAGAGCTTAAAGGGGGGTGCTCAATAGTGAGAGAGCTGCATGTCTATGGAAGTGTTGTGCCTGTTCATACCAGAGACCCCAGGAAGTTTCAACATCAGGTTGGTTTTGGCAATCACTAGATTTCAATTCTAGATTGTTCAAAGAGAAATGATATTTCCTTATTATTGTGGTGCATCACTTTCAACCAATTTTTTTTTAAAAATAGGCACACAATATTGCCCATAATAATTCACATTTTAAAGTAAGTTTTTTTTGTGTGTGAAAATAATTAGATATTCAATTCAGTATTATGAATTTGAAGTAGCCGAAACAAATGATGTAACATTATTGTAAAATATTAGGGCTTAGTATGTACCAGTATTTGGTTGTTGAATGTATGAACATCGCTCTGTTCTGAAAGGAGAATTTTTCACTCGGAGTGTTGTGCTACATTTCAAGTTTTATTCTCACAATTAGTCATTAAATAGTTGTGGATATTAACCTCCCAGTCACACAGTATGACTTTTCTATTATTTTCATTTTATTCATGCATAATTAACTCCAGCTTTTTAAATGAAACTTATATGCACTGATCTCATGATTACATTCTTCTACATTTATGTCACATTATTTGTTAAATATTTCATTTTAAATTATGTTGTATACTTACTTAGAAAATCTTAAACTACGGCTCATCTTAAAGGCATTTTGTTTCCTACTAGGGCTTTGGTATGTTATTGATGGAAGAAGCAGAAAGGATAGCACTGGAAGAGCATGGTTCTAGAAAGATTGCAGTCATATCAGGTATTGGAAAAATGTTTTATATAAATGTTTGTCATAAACAATATAATAATTCTAACAGAAAGTCCAAGGTAAAATACATCCGTGCTTTAATTCACATACATAATCTTTTGGGTCGAGATCACTCTGTGAAACCTTTTAGTGATTGTACCTAGGCAACCAGCTCCATCTTTTGGACATTACTATTCAACATTTTCAGAGCATGGGACACACCCAAAGTACTGGCTTCCCCTGCTATGTATAGCTCAGGCCATGAAGGCAATATACACTTCTGATTCAGAGGCTAGAAGTCTGCCATGCGGGCAGTTTGAATTCTTGTTGTAGTCTGACCTCTTGAAGTTGGTAGAACAATATTGCATCCTCATTAGAGTTCATAGAGCAATATTGCATTCTTATTAGAGTTCATAGAGCAATATTGAATTCTCATTTAAAGTCTTTTTCATAAATTTAGTAAATAATTTCATTTCAATTTCAGGTGTGGGAACAAGAAACTATTATCGCAAAATTGGCTATGAACTAGAAGGACCCTATATGACTAAGATTCTTGTTTGATGTGGTTTGTGAAATAAAGGAGAACAAAAAATGTTTTGATCCCAATAATGTTGTCTTATTTAGAAATTTAGTGTTATACAGAAATTCAGGCAAAATAACAAAAAAATAATTAAGGTACGAAAGATATTTTCATTTAAAAATAAAGTTTATTGAATTTATTGTTCCCAACCTGCAAAAAGTAACTCACCAATTAGGACATCTGTCGTGAGCGGAGGATGTGAATGTGAAACTGATAGCACACACAGAAACTGGTTAGCTACAAACCATGTCAAATTTCTCTTACGCCTGCAAAGAATATGGTCTGCAAATCAGCTTGATAAAAACAAACATAATGGTCCAAGACACACAATCTCCTCCTACCATCAATATCGACCACGAAAACTTGGAGGTTGTGGACAGCTTCACCTACTTGGAGTCAAAGATCTCCATCAAGGACGAAATGAACAGCAGATTTGGCAAGGCAGCTGTCACAATGGCTAAACTAAATAAACGGGTTCTGCAAAACATCAAGCTAAAGGAGAAAACCAAACTGAGTGTCTATTGAGCCTCTGTCATCAATACGCTGCCATACAGGAGCGAGATATGGACCTCTTATACATCCCATAAGGGCAAGCCTAATAGCTTCCACTTGAGGTGCCTGCGTTGTTTCCTTGACATTTAATATCAAATAGTGCGGTCCTGATGCGTGCCAATACCTTAAGCATGTTGTCAATCCTTTGTGAAAGACGCCCGAGATGGCTAGGACATGTAAAAAGAAGAGCCCAAGTCGCATCCCCAAGGACCTCTTGTATGGAAAACTGGCATCAGGAAAGAGGAAGACAGGTTGCCCATGTCTGCGATTTAAAGATGTCTGCTAGAGAGACATAAAAGCAGCCATAATGCGCAGAAATGACTGGAAATGTAAGGCAGAAAGATTATGTGGTGTACAATTTGTAAAAAAGGGTGTCATAGTAGCTGAGGAGCGAAGGATGAAGGAGGTTACAGACAGAAGAGCTAGGAGAAAGGCCAAAACATTGGGAAGCATAGAACTCGTGTGCAAAAGCTCATGTGGTAAAGACTGACACCCAAGGATAGGACTACTCGGCCACACCAGGAAATGTAACACAACTCAATGGTGATGAACCATCGTCCTGGGAGACGGAAGAATGAGGATTATTGTTCACAATGCTTTCAAATTATTAACTTCTTATAATTTGATTGACAAATCACACGTACTTTAATTTCTCAAATCAGTAAATGTTCAATAAATTCTATTGAGTTTATCAGACACACTGGTTCATGGGTGGAGACCTTAATTAGTGTGTCTATATTATCAGTTTAAAAATTGAAGTAATGCTGCTTGCCAAGTTGGCCTGTGTGTGACATAACTTCTCCCCTTGCCCAAAGTAGCACAGATTTTTCAATAATTAGTGATGATACCAAAGCTAACAGAAAGTACTCATATTAACATTATAAACTTACTTATATTTGTGATATTACCAAATAATTGAACTCAATAAATTAAATTAATATTTATAACTCCTGTTTTGTATTCTTAGTTCTTAGTTTACATCAATTTCTCAGGAACGTCACTTAAATTTAACTACATAATAAAAAATGTTTTAACATTACTGAATCTTGTTTGAAACATCAGTATAAGAAAACTATTTTTTTATGTTGAGTGATTGTTTACATAAATTACTCTAGTGATTATCTTAAAGGGTTGTGTTGTTTTTTTTTAATATTTTTTTCTAAGAACCATTTTTGTAGTAATCTTCAATAGTTTCGTACTAGTAAATGAAATCACATTTTATCAGCAAATAAATATATATTTGTAAAATGGGACAGCATAATAACTAATTACAGCTTTTTGTAATTCACTATTGATATTTAATGTCATTCAGTTGAAAGGTTAGGCTCTCAATAATACTCAAATTTAAGAAATTACAAACATATATATATGTAATAAACTTTGCCCCTAGAATAAAAATTAATCTAAAAAAATTCTATAATTCTATTTATAATTTATTGACATGTCCAGTCTGCTTGTGTTAACAGTATGGGTTAATAACCACATATATATTTTGCTAATATCAAGAAACTCACTTGGTTAAATATGCATAGTTACAATGTATGTGGGTGTCATTAGCTGTGATAGTAACAATGTATGTGGGTGTCATTAGCTGTGATAGTAACAATGTATGTGGATGTCATTTGCTGTGATAGTAACAATGTATGTGGATGTCATTTGCTGTGATAGTAACAATGTATGTGGGTGTCATTAGCTGTGATAGTAACAATGTATGTGGGTGTTATTTGCTGTGATAGTAACAATGTATGTGGGTGTCATTTGCTGTGATAGTAACAATGTATGTGGATGTCATTTGCTGTTATATTAAAAACAAGACTAAAGAATTCCAAATAATTCACCATAAATATTTTATATTTACAAGTATAAATAGTGAAACCCAATGTCTGTTAATTACAATTCCTATTTAACCTAATAAGTAAAATGCTAATAGTAAAATAGCATAAATATTTTCAAATTACTGAAAATTATAAGTCAAAATTAGTCAGTATATAAAATGTAGACCTAGAGTCAAATTTAAAGTGCAATAAAGAAAACAAAATTGAACAATAAAAATGCATTTTAATAACCACATTTTTTAAAAAACCAAATTATTTTCAATGTCAATCCCATTATTTTTTTATATTTCAATTATTTTTTTTTTTTACACAAAAAAACCAAGTTTTATAAATTTTATTTATATATATGCCAAAGCAGAATCAAAAAGAATATGAATTTAAAAAGATGTCATAAGAAATTATTTACACACACACACACAGATGAGGCGGATGTAACAAAATGAAAATTAAATCCCTTGATAAAGAAAACGGTTTAGTTTGTCAGACAGATCAACTTAAAGAAATGGTCTTGGCCCAACAATGAGTATGGTAAAAAGTAAAAATGGTCAATCTTCATTTTTAAAACACAGCTTTACTGTGAGATGATAACATAAACATGGCTCAATAAATAACAGTATGTAAATTAAAGACATAGAACTTATGAGGTTATTTACTTTATAAAGATTAACATTTTTAGACGTCTAATACTACTTTTTTATTAGGGATATTTTACAATGTGAATGATGCCATCAGCTGGACTTGTAAAGTGTTTTAATATAATGGTTGACAGCATCCTTGGAGAGCAAAAAATGTATATGATTAACAATAGTATTATAGGTACAATCGAAAACTTCATCTGATAAAATACAGTATACCCTCATCCATTCGCGGTTGACCATTCAATACTCGCTGATTTTGCTTCCAAAGTTTTTTTCCCGGTAATTTTGTGAATTTCTTGGCCCATTTTTTAGCATGAAAAGACTCACTCACCCTAAATAACAATGTTAGTAAATATAAAAATTAGAAAAGAAAGATGATACAGTATAACTGGTAAATAATTTTAAAGTAGCAGTTACAAGCTTACCACCATACACAGGTGTTTTAAAACTGCATTAAGTATTTGGGATTCAAGGGCAGGGAAGGTAAGTAACCACCCCCCACCCCATTTGCCGGGGGGGGGGGGGGAAGGGGGGTTGTTCAACTATATCTTAGCATTGTTTTAATAAGAAGAAATTTCAAGGACTGGTTTTTCATTCTTAATCACTGGAATGTGAGCCCAATTTTTTAAAAAATATCACAAATAACCATGCTTTTCCAACGTACACAACATACTGCAATGGTAATTAAAAGTAAAATTTAACTTCGACTCATCCTCAAAAATATAAATTTGCCTTATTAACCAGTAAGGTCAAGTGTTTCAATTTTCACCATTACTTGAAGATAAATACAAATTATATGGAACTTTCATCATATAATTAAATCAAATTAAGTATAAAATCCTTATATTGTTATATCAACTTAAAAATGATTTAATAATCTTTCTTTAAGCAATGTGAGATTTGAAGAAATCTCCAACTTAATTGAACTCTTACATGAACAAAATGTATCTGAATTAATTTAAATTTATCTTTTAATTAATTCCATATAATTATTTTTTTTAAAACTATTGCTTAAGGTACAAATAATTAACTGATGACACAGAGTGTTTGTGTGTTTACCTTTAAATTAACTATAGTTGAAAAATTTATTTCATTGGTTAAGTCAAATCAATATTCACACAAGTTGGATAGAAAATGTTATTTGATATGTTACCAAAAAGTCAATCAATCTTGATGTAGATACTTGTTAATACCAATGTCAATTCTCATCATCAATCATAATCAATTTATGCTGGTTAATTGGGCCTCTTATAACTTGCAACTCCTCATTTTTTTATCATATTCATTTATAAAATAAAAAGTAAGAGACCTATTCTTTTTGTTAAAAGTACTTTTAACTGATGATTCAATATTCTGTACAACTATCATGTGAGTAATAGTAACAGAGCTGTAAAAACAAACATGGATGAGGATCCCAAAGGACACATTAAGCTGAACTCAATGAGACTAAATAAGGAAATTCAA
This sequence comes from Radix auricularia, assembly GCA_002072015.1. Classification (NCBI taxonomy): domain Eukaryota; kingdom Metazoa; phylum Mollusca; class Gastropoda; family Lymnaeidae; genus Radix; species Radix auricularia. The sequence continues at coordinate 87,974 of MUZC01002114.1, forward strand.
TGACACGATAATGCACTGATCTATTGTAATGAAATAATGAAAAAAAGTTAATTATTTCACAAGTTTCAAAATTCTCTAGATAAAAAACTCAAAAATAAAAACCCACATTTAAAAATAAATCACCTCTTTCGGCCAAAGAAAAAAAAAACACAAAGAAATAGTAAGTGTTAGAGCTTAAATCTTGTCAACCTGTGATTCATTTTGTCAAGCATCTAATTCAAATTGCGCCCCATTTCTTACATAAAGTATGGAAAAAAATAATTACTGACACATTTTACCAAGCAAACTCAACGATCACAGCTTCAATATAAATGAATAACAACTGTATTAATGAATGTACGTTTTAAATACTAAAACACTCATGGTTATGATTAATGTAAACATAAGATAGAGAAAAAAGATAATGTGCAGCCATAATTTCTTTCAAGAGCCTGAGAAATTTGCAAAAAATAAACTTTCTCCTTTGGAAAGCCCAAAGGGTTGTGTTACATTAAGTTAGCCTTATAATATTTCTTGAGATACTGACATATTGCTAGTTTTGTCCAGATAAAAAATAAAGTACAATCAAGATTCTCTATGAGAGAAGCTCCCCAGCAATGATGTAACTGCTTTAATAAATTCTAAGGAATCAAAAGTAAAATTGAAATATGTTATTTACTTTCATTTTATTTGAATTATAATCATATTTAGATGAAGTGCTCTAATTAACTCGTAAAAAATAATCATAAAATGTTAGTGCAAAATATCAATTTAGAACATTTTTTAAATACCGCAATACAATTTGAGCTCTCCTTACATAGTTAAATTTATTCTTTTGCATGCATCTCAAAGGCTTGAATGCTAACTCACTGAAGTTATAGAGAAGCCAGGTCAACACTGGAGAAGTTATTATTGATCTGTGTGCTACTCAGCTATAAACTGTCTTAATTAATTTGAACAAATTCTTAACATATGTGCAAGTAACATATCAGTACAAACCTGATTTAACATTGGATAAATAGCTTCCTATTCTCAACCAGATTTTCTACTACAATAAAATAATTGATAAGAATCTTAAGCTTTGTTCCAACTGATAGTAGCTTTGGATTCATTCAGTTACTGAAAAATGGTACTGTACAAACTTTCATACAATGGCAATTTTTTTACATTTAACCAGCTTTTCATTCATTAAATTCCTTATGAGCATTAATCAATCTTGATGGCTCCATAGATTCGTCTAATGAACCAGTAGGCAGCAAAGAAACCAATAGTGCCAGTGAAAACCCAGAACGTGAACACTATCAAAATTGTGTAGCCAAAGTACAGCAGTGTAGGAATAAACTCGGTGATTTCCAACTGAAATTTAAAAATGTACGTTAAAATCAAACACATTTTAGTCATCAGATAAACTTCTTTTCATTCTGAAAATCTTGAATGTTATGGACCATATTTTATTCGATTAATTATGTGGATACCCCATTGATGTGACTTTGTTTAATAAATTATATAACTTTATAACATCTTACACAAAACACTGTGACTTTTAAATCTGATATAATCTTTGAATTTAAAAAGCCATAAAAGTAGTAATATAATTTTTTTAAAGTGTGATATAATTTTTAAAATAATAAGTTAACAAAGACAATGTCCTAAAATATTCCTGCACACAAATAACTGCTGAAATTTTTTGTTTTAAAATAAAAATATGAAAACAGCATTAATCATAATAGACTTTTAAACAGACATTGACACTTTCAGCTTCGGATATGTTATAACCTACCTTGGTAATGAAATAGAAAACAGAGTAAGCAAATACGTAAACAGCTGATCCACCAGACACTATAAAAGTTCGCCACCACCAGTGGTAATCCTGTCATTAAATAAACAAAACGTTACAATATAACTAAGGATCTAAGTACAATTATAACATATATAAATGTTTATCAGTTTTATGTGCAATAATTTTTAGTTAAATATATGGCTAATTAAAATTTAATATTTCTCAAAGTGATGAAAAACTCAATCTATACTTGATCTCTTTGTTTCTTATTTGAACTTACTTCACCACACAACTGGAAATAGACCATGACAACAGCTATCTGTGAAACTGACACAACTAAAATGATGAAAACCAGAAACAGGAAGCCAAACAAATAGTAGTACTGGTTTTCCCATATTGCCTGAAATTTAAAACAAAAGCCATCAATATTTGTATTGTAAATGATGTTTGATGGCCATAAAATAAACATATTTTGTTCAAATAAACATAACAGGGATTTAACACTTATTTCACTCTGTTACCTTCTCATTAACTCTTAAATTCGCAAAGCGTCGTAATGTGTCTCTTCCCGCTATCCCTAAAACGTCGTAATGCGTCCCTAGATACAAATCTCGTTAGAAATGAGATCTCGGAAAGTAAAAACTCTTCAATGCTTGAAAAACGATGTATTCGACTTCCGGCAATGGCGGCCGTTGCCCGCGCTAGTGTTATCGCTCGATTCGCGATGTTTTTTGGTAGTTTTAACGTTTTTTTTTCCGAAGATACGTTTTCGTTATACTTTATTACTAAAATAATAGTACTAAACTACAGGTAAATATTGTTTCAAACTCAGTACGGTCCTTTGGATGCGTAAAATAAACATTCTTAGCCTTAAAAATGAAGTCAGTATGACAATAATATTATAAATGGATTTTACGCAAATTTTTTAATTTCATAACCGGTTGATCGTAATACGGGAAATCCTTACAGGACTCAGGCGGAAGTTTATTGAAAACCTTCTGGGGCTTTAAGAGTTAAATGCTTATATACTATATACTTTTGTCTCATCCAAGAATTAATAATGCCTATAATATCCTTGTAAAATAGTATGTGTGGTCATCAGTAATATTTATAGAAAACATGCATCTTTAAGTATACTTCAGTAAAAACTTACTGTGAAGATAAAGAAGAGCTCAATGAACATAGCACCAAATGGTAAAATTCCAGCCATTAGTGTCCTAGAATCAAAAATATAAATATGAAACAAATTACAACTCTGGTAGTGACACAAAGTGATAGGATAGTACTACTCAATAAAACTTACAAGAGATAAATAAAAAAAAACAACTACAATGTAATTTTTAAAGATCTAGCTAAAAATGTGATTTTTGCTTCAAATCTTCTTGATAAAATTAATTGAGCTGATTAAATTGTTTGATTAATCATATATGATGGAACATCAGATAAATTATGCACAAAATGAAATGAATCTGATAATGTCATGCCTTGATAATCATTGATTTAGACTCATTGAAAAAATAAAAATATAGCATATAACCTAATATTTTGTGATTTCACAGAAAATATCATGAGATTTATCTAGGTGTATTTCAAGAATGGCCAAACTGTTTAAGCTAACAAAACAATTTTTCTTTGAAGCATAGCTTAACTGACACACATTTTTTACTCACCCAAGGAATGGGTTCATGTACCAAGTCTGTTCAGGAACTTGTCTTGGGATCTGGTTTGTTCTCACCGGGTGCTCATATGCCTTACAGAAATAATCAAGAATTCGTTAAGTCAATTTCTATTAACATATTATGCTATTTAATCATTCATGACAACCAGTGAGATCACATGTTGTAAAAAATGTCAAATGAAATGCACGAAAAATGTAATTTAGAATAACAAATTGATCCTCTTTTCATTATGCACATATTTATAATGCTTACTTCATTCATATATCATTAATAAAATTGGTAAATCTCATAAAAATACCAACTAGTTTATAATACATTTTTTTCAAATCTAGAGTTTAAACTGATTAATATCAGGACTCAAATGGTGAAATTTTTAGCAATAAATATGGTTTGTGATCCGGCATCCTTCCGTCTCGCGAGACGATGGTGCATCACCGTTGGGTTGGGTTGCATTTCCTCGAGTGACTGTGCAGTCCTATCCTTGAGTGACAGTCTTTGCCACAGTTTTTACACACGAGTTCTGTGCTTCCAAATGTTTTGGCCTTTCTCCTAGCTCTTCTGTCTGCAGCCTCCTCCATTCTTCGCTCCTCGGCTACTATGACGCCCTCTTTGACAACTGTGCGCCACGTAGATCGGTCTTCTGCCTTACACTCCCAGTCACTTGTATGTATTTTGGCTGCTTTCATGTCCCTTTGACAGACATCTTTAAATCGCAAGCGTGGGCGACCTGTTTTCCTCTTTCCTGAAGCAAGTTCACCATATAGGAGGTCCTTCGGGATGCGGCCGGGGCTCATTCTTTTGACATGTCCTAGCCACCTCAGGCGTCTTTCACTAAGAATTGAGAACATGCTTTGGGTATTGGCACGCGTTAGTACCTCACTATTAGGCACTTTTTCTTGCCATTTAATACCAAGGATGCGGCGCAAGCATCTCAAATGGAAGCTGTTAAGCTTACGCTCTTGTGATGTATAAGTGGTCCATGTCTCGCTCCCATATAGTAGTGTACTGATGACACAGGCTCGATAGACGCACAGTTTGGTTTTCTCCGTTAGCTTGGTGTTTTGCCAGACCCGCTTATTTAGTTTAGCCATTGTTGCGGCTGCCTTGCCAATTCTGCTGTTTATTTCTTCTTCAATGGACAGTGTATTGGAGACCTTGGATCCCAAGTAGGTGAAGCTGTCCACAACCTCCAAGTTTTCATTATCGATATTTATGGTAGGAGGAGGTCGAGTGTCTTGGGCCATGATGTTTGTCTTTTTCAAGCTGATTTGCAGACCAAATTCTTTGCAGGCATTGGAGAAGCTTGACACGAGTTGTTGCAAACCAGATTCTGTATGTGCTGTTAGTGCCGCATCATCCGCAAATAGTAGCTCTCGAATTAGGACATCCGTCGTTTTGGTCTTGGCTCGGAGGCGGGCAGTGTTGAAAAGTCCTCCATCAGCTCTGGTATGTAACCAGATTCCCTCACTGCTATCCTTGAATGCGTATCGAAGAAGTACAGAGAAGAATATTGCGAAGAGTGTTGGTGCGAGTACACAACCTTGTTTAACTCCGCTGCTGACAGGGAAGGCCTCTGACTTAGCTCCATCGAACTGTACTGTGCCAAGCATATTTTCATGGAACTGTCTGATGATGGCAAGTAGGTGAGGGGGACATCCAATTTTTGCCAGTATTTGGAATAGCCCGTTGCGACTGACTAAGTCGAAGGCTTTTGTAAGGTCCACAAATGCAATGTATAGTGGCATCTGCTGCTCTCTGCATTTTTCCTGGAGCTGTCGTATGGAGAACACCATGTCTATGGTAGACCGACCGGACCGGAAACCACACTGAGATTCTGGATAGACGCGGGATGCTAGGCTTTGTAAACGTTTTAGTATAACGCGGGCAAAGGTCTTTCCTACAATACTAAGGAGTGAAATGCCGCGATAATTATTGCAATCACTCCTATCACCTTTGTTTTTATATAGTGTCACTATATTTGCATCCTTTAGGTCTTGGGGGATGTAGCCCTGTTCCCAGCAGAGGGACAGAATCTCGTGCAATGGTTGGAGTAAAGCTGTCTTGCCACTCTTTAGAACCTCTGGTGGTATTCCATCATTCCCAGGCGCTTTTCCACAAGCTAGACTGTCAATTGCTTTGCTCAGCTCTTCCTGTGTGGGCACGACATCAAGTTCTTCCATGAGTGGCATATCTGGGATGTCATCTAGAGCGGTGCTGGAGACTGTGGTAACTGTTGAATACAATTCCAGATAATGCTCAACCCACCGTTTTAGCTGTGCTGCCTGGTCTTGAATAATTTCTCCATTTTTGGACTTTAGGGGAGCAGCTTTTGACGTCAAGGGGCCCGTTGCCTTTTTGATGTTTTCGTACATGACTTTTGCATTGCCCATGTCTGCAGCTGATTGTATACTGGAACAGAGCTTAAGCCAGTAGGTATTGACACATTTACGTGCAACCTTTTGGGCAAGTGACTTAGCTGTTTTTAAAGCATGCAAATTGTCAGGTGTAGGCTTTTCCTTGTAAGCCATAAGAGCTTTCCTTTTTGCTTCAGTGACGGGTTTCATCTCGTCCCAATGTTCATCAAACCAGTCCGTGTTTTTGTGAGATTTTTTGCCAAAGGCTTGTATTGCGGATGTATAGATTGTGTCTCTCAGTTGCGTCCATTTGGAGTCAATGGTGACGCATGGGGACATCTTTGAGAGACTTTCCTTCACCTTGTCTTTGAACAGCTGCGCTATCGCAGGGTCTTTCATGCAGGAGGTATTGATGCGTGGACTTCCCTTTTTCTTTGTGTGGTACGAGTTTTTCCTCATTATTCGTACTTTGCTGGCGACAAGGGAATGATCCGTGTCACAGTCGGCACTGTGATAGCTGCGAGTGAGTAGGACGCTAGCTAGTTGTGCACGCCTGGTGATAATGAGGTCCAGCTGGTGCCATTGGTGGGATCGAGGGTGTCTCCAAGATACTTGATGTATATCCTTGCACTTGAAGAAAGTGTTGGTCACACACAAGCCTCGTGAGCAGCACAATTCCAGAAGCCTTTGTCCATTTTCATTTAACTTTCCTCTTCCAAATAGTCCAAGGCAGGTGGGCCAGGCTTCGTGGTCGCTCCCCACTCTAGCATTGAAATCTCCTAGGAGATAGATTGCCTCGTCTTTGTGGATGCCGGCTATTGCCTGGTCTAACGCTCCATAGAACTGGTCCTTCTCTTCCGGAGTTGAATAGAGTGTTGGGGCATACACACTAAGAATGTTTGCTGGGCCCGCAGTTGTTCTGAGTCTTAGAGTGAGGATCCTCTCCGTGCCTGATGACGGTGGTTCAATGGATGGTAGAAGAGTGTTTTTAACNGGGGGCGCGGTGGTCAAAGTGTTAGTGCGCTGCGGTACAAAAACAATTCTAAAATAAAAATAAAAATCGGTCACGGGTTCAAACCCCGGTTCTGGCACCCCTACGGGTAGATGATGCTCGTTAAAACCTTGGCTGGTAGTTCATCTAGGAGAAGGAAACTCCGAATACAAATCCTCCGCTGCCTTGCGGCTATACCTGCCTTGCGGGAAAGGCTAAGGGAGTAAACCCTGAAAGAAAATCAGGAATTGGAGCACCTACAGGCGGTCTATACATAAGACTTATGTACATACCGGCAGCTCCTGCGACGCCAATGGCAGCCAAGCTGCATCGACGCAAGTCGTTCCCTTGGTTACACCATTGACGTGGAGAGGGGGGATATGCTGTATGGGCAGCAGCTAATTCTCCATAATACCCGCCCAGGCTTGCATCACCTCTGGAGAGGACACTCCAGCGTCGCCGCAAGGTGTCGACAAAACACGGGAAGCAGCAGTTACCGGTTATAAGCCAAAGCTCAATTGACGTAGAGCTAGGCGCCAGGGGCTGCTTCCGACGGTGGGAGAGACTACCAATGTCTCACTGGACAGCTACCGCCCGCCTCAAACTGGGCAGCCCCCAGTCAAATAGGTGCTATCCCGTCATGGCCTGCCTTCTCCACTGGGTGCGTGGAGATTAGAGTACCACTCAACAAGTGGGCCACTAAGCCCTGCACCAAGAAATACAAAAAAGAAAAAGAAGACCCCAGCTCTTCGAATCGCTAGCTGGAACGTGAGGACTATGTGTCCCGGCATCACTGATGATCTGCAGTCCATAAACGACACACGGAAGACAGGAATAATCGATAGAGAACTTAAAAGGCTAAAGATTGACATAGCATGCCTTCAGGAGACCAGGCTCCCAGACAACGGTTCACTCAAAGAGGCCAATTACACCTTCTTCTGGCAAGGCAGACCGAAAGACGAACCTAGACAGCATGGTGTGGGTTTCGCTGTTAAAAACACTCTTCTACCATCCATTGAACCACCGTCATCAGGCACGGAGAGGATCCTCACTCTAAGACTCAGAACAACTGCGGGCCCAGCAAACATTCTTAGTGTGTATGCCCCAACACTCTATTCAACTCCGGAAATATGGTTTGTAAGAATTATATAATTATTGTCAATGAGGTAAGGTAGTCAATGTGGATAGAATGAACAGATTTTAAATTAAGAAAAATATACACTTAAAGGCTTGGTTATAAAATCATTTTCAAAAGAGTAAGTCACTAATCTTTTTTTTACAATGGCATGGTTTCATTTAATATGATACTGTTTTGTAAAATCAGATGTGTTAGAATTATTATTCTCTTACTACAGCTGGAATCTACCTAAGTTTAACAAATTTTAGCAAATCTAACTGAATTAAATTAAACTCTATCTAACTTATACAATGTGTTTTTAAGATGATACAGGCTTCTAGTTTTACAAAATAGTAACATATTAAAGGATAAAAAAATAAAACAAAATTTTCTTAGAAAAATTATACACAACCAAAGCTTTAAAAAAACTTTTCTATTGTCTAAGTTCAGTCTAAAAAAGAAATTATATGCTTTCCTGAAGGACATAAAACTAAGTATTAAATCATTCAAAGCACAGTTTGGAGTCATAAAAGAACATTTGCAGATAATACTTTTTCTTTTAAATAAGATTTTAAATAGTAAAATCATTGTTAACATGATTAAAAAAAGCACACTACTTACAACCTACCTGTTTTCTAAACCCAAAGTAGAACCCCATGAAGACAAGAGGTAGAGAAATTCCAAACCACATGCACAACAAGGCGAGCATGGTAGTAAAAGGAACCTAGAAATGAATAAAAGAATTGTTAAAATATAAACAACTGAGACTTTTATTTGTTGTTTACTTTGTGTATGATGTATGTGAGTCTAACAATTGGAGATCCTTATAAGCACATCAAAAGAATTATAATTTGTAGAAAGAATAAATAGTTGCTTAAATTTTTTTATAAACCTCTGTTTAAATGGGAAGGTATTTGGGAAGAATTTACAAAGCGGTGCCTATAATTAGTTGATTTATTTAATTTATTTAAGCAATCATTTAACAAAAAAAATAATAATCATGCAATAATTATTTATAAATTCTGAAAGTCTTTAAATAGCCTAGATATTTCTATTGCACTTAAATAAAACACATTGTTGTTTTTTTTTTTTTAGCATGGAGTTTCTTTACATTTTTTAATCAGTCAGAATACTAGGCATCATAGTAGAAGTATTTTAACAACTAGATTATTTGGTTTGCCATTTGCTTTCAAAAACCACTATAAACTAAAATTGTCATGAGTTTAGGGGAATGTGCTTGTACTATTGGGCTGACAGATTGGTTATTTGTCTTTTCGGCATTTCAGCTCTCTCCCGATTGATTGGCCCATGGCCCAGCCATCTCAAAATGGTTTAAAAAAAACTGACAGCTGGAAACATTTAAGTGTTTCAGGTTTTTTTCTATATCATTTATTATGCAGGCATTACAATCAATCTATCTTTATTGTCAAGCCTAAATATTTATTGCTCCACTATTTATTCAACTTTAAGTGTTTTACTTTCTCTTAATAACATGAACTGAAACTATTGCAAGCACTTACATTGTGATTATAATTACTATGAGTAATGCCAACAGAACCATTATTTTCATGATTAAAAAAAATAATTCAAATTATTTAGGAATTTGTTGTACATAGATGTTTAGGTCTAACAAATTAATTTAACAAAAGATTTAGCTTCACATATTTTAGCTGGATCATTTTTTTAAAAAGAAACTTCCATTTTTAAAAATGGGAAGTAAATTTAATTTAAATTTTCTCATCAAACATGATTTGTAACATAAATTTAGTAAAGCAAATAATGGTAACAAGTGATAAAAACATTTCATGATTAAAACTGTTAAAAAGGATTTTTTAAACTCACAGCTCCAGAAGAATGTTTTCCCCAGATAAAGAAGTTAAGTAACAATCCAATGCCAAACATAATAGCGGGATAAACAGTTGCTGTCTGTAAAAATAATTTTTATTATATATTATTAAACTAATTGTAACAAAAAAGATTTTAGACTATATTAGCTAATTATAATAAAGTAAATTTAGATGGCATTGATAACTTTAAAAAATTTATACTTGGAAATTAAAAAAAAAATTTTTTACACATTGTAGATATTTATCTATACCAACCTGGAAAGCTGCTTTTTTCCACTGTAAACCTTTCATAGTTTTATAGAGACGAGCCGAAAAATACCCAGCAAAAAGACTGAAATGAAAAGAAGAACCCTACATCGTTAACGTACATTTAAAAAATACTATTTTATCTGCATGAAATGTTTCAGACAAAAAAATTGCTGAGAAAATGCAGATCACAGCAGTAACATTATTTAATATTTGTATAATTTTTGTGTGTTTACTTACCCCATAAACATGTATAGGAATATTCCTACTGTCATCAAAGAGCCTCTAGCTGATGGTGACAACATGCCCAACATAGCAAAGACTACACAAGGAAAATATATTACATATGGAGTTATATCACAAAAAGCACAACAATATTGAAGAAGGACAATTATTATGATAAAGTATTGGAAATTTATTTAAGCTTCAAAAGATTTTCTTGTACTTAATAATAAAATTTAAAAGGATACAACACTTAATTAATAATTTTCAATTAACATTATACAACATAAGTAACTCATTTTAAATATTTGAAAATTCTATTTTCATTAAATCTCAAGAAAGCCATTTTCAACTGCCATGATTTTCATAACATTACATTTTTGGGAGGAAAAACCACTTACAAATAGTAATAAGTGCCATGAAAAAAATCTGGATGCCCGCCCCAATTAGAGAAGTAAGAAGTTTAGAGAACCGAGGTGGTCTGAACACATCACCGTGGACAAGTTTCCAGCCTGTTTCTTCTACAGTCTCATCCTTATAAAGTATAAAATAAGTTAATTAATTTGTATAATCAATGTTTTTTAATGGAATTTTATACAATTGAAATTAGTTTTTTTTAGCCCTCTTTTTTTCTGGATAAATACTCCTATCATTGATATTTAATATTTAAGAAGTATATTTGATGGTTAAAACCTGTTTCTATCACCTATTTAATTAGCTTTTTGTTTTTAATTACTTTACATAAATAGTAGATTGATTTCCCTTTTTATTACCTTTGAAGGCATATTAGTTATTACATTTTAATTTTTTTTCTATCAATTATAATGTTAATTTTTAATTAACCATAATTATTATTTATTAATTTTACCAAATGACTTTTCAGAGTATCTTTTCTCTGTTGATGGTGCTATAATATTGTTAACAAGGTATTGATTAGACTTTCAAAATTGATGTTTGCTTTGATCAGACATAAGCAACATGTTTTTAGATAGAATGGGGCTTGTTTAGATTGTCTCGAGTTTTATATTTCTTTTCAAACATGGCATCTAGCCCTGGCACATCAAATAATTAACATAATAAAATAGATAATATTTAATAGCAGTTTAAACAGTAATTTATTTTATGTATGTAGGTTTATATTAGGATTAGTAATTAGAATGTGGACTAAAAAAGTTCTTGGCTCCAGCTCAGTGCTTCAAAATACATCAAAATATGGCTAATACTATTCCTTATCTTAGATCTACAGACGCTCTTTCTATGCAGAAGATAATTGCGTCCACAGACCATGAGAGATGATCTGTTGGCAAGTGATGCAGCGGTCACAGGCCACGGCTATGGAGGTTCCACGCATTACCCCAGCCGCCTAACTATTGTCTAGTTAGGTACCCATTCGGAGCTGGGTGACTCGGGGACTCCTCAGGCCTCGGGAACAAATCCTCACCTTCGTGTGGATTTGAACTCGTGACCATGGTTATGACAGTCGAGAGCGCTACCTCTCGACCACCACATCCCACTATTCCTGCCGCAAATATAGTAGATTTTAAATGGAAATTAATTTTTATCATAGCATTAAAACTGAATGCCAATTCAGATGTTATTATTATTATTATAAAACTGAGTGCCAATTCAGATATTATTATTATTATAAAACTGAGTGCCAATTCAGATGTTATTATTATTATTATAAAACTGAGTGCCAATTCAGATGTTAACCTAAAAGTAGTTAGAGCCTGTGACTAGTAAGTTAAAGAACTGTAATTGTGATTTTACTTACTCTGACACATTATTGACAAGCTTGTGTATTCAAGCAATGACCATAATAATAATCAACACTAAAATATATTTTTTGTGATTCATTTATGAATATACTTATTTGAGTAACCAACATTTTTGTTTAATTTTGAATTATTTGTGTAACTCTGAATGTGCCTTTTGAGAAGACCTGGTTAGTTCTTTTTATTTTAAAATGTTTATTGTAAATTATTATCAAAACGGAATTCATATGTTAAAATTTTAAACATAAGTTAGTATTGTAAGTAAAGATAATTCAACATTCTTTAATTCCAATCCAAAATTAACATTTTCTATTTTTAAAAAAAATGTTATGAAGGTTTAAAGATGACATGGCAGCAGGTAGCACAGAACTTAAATATAGAATGTGAGCACAAGGAAAATTATTATAGAAACTGAAAGAAAAGCTAGTCAAAAACTTATTATTGAAAAAAGTCAATTTGTATAAAAAGATTCTAAATATAATTCTACTTCAGTGCAATTTTTTTAAGGTTACTTGTTTATTACAATTAGTTTCCTGCTATTAAAAAGCTTTAAAATCCACTTACCAAATCATCATCTTTATTGTACTGAGCAATATCTCTTCGTAACGTTCTCACCATAATCATTGTAAGGATACCTTAAAAAAATTTTACACCAAAGTTTGTGGATGAAGTTAAGATATCTAAAATAAAATATGGTTTAACACAGAAATCCACAAATAAAACAGACAGATTTAGTTAAAACTTTTAAAATTGCCTCTTTAGATGAACTAAAATTTAACTTTCATCTATATGTACACATTTTTTATATTATTTTGTTAATTATAGTTTCTGTGAGTAAGCTTAAATACCTTTTGACTGTGCTTTAAATAGACATAGTTAGACAAATTTGTAACAAAGCCAGAAACTAATAATGTATCTAATAAAACAAAAATGGACTTCTCTAGTTTTCTTCTATTACCAAATTTGAAAACATGTTTTATTTTATCACCTGAGAGAAAAAAGACGACAACAACAGAGTTGATGATAGAGAACCAGTGAATTTGGACATCACTCATAGCAAGGTATATATCCCATCTGGAGGCCCATCCAACATCACTCTCTTTCCATTCAACAGAGTATGTGAACCACACTTCAGTAGGAGCTGGTTAAAAAATAAGAATATTTGTCTTCTGAAACCATGATTTGTCCTTTTACAACTTGCTTAATATTAGAAAAGAAATTATGGACACTTCAAATATTAAAATTGTTGTTAAGAAATTAGACCAATGTGGAATATATTTTTTAAAGCAAAAAACAATTTTAAAACATATATATATATATATATATTTTATATATACTAATTTTCATACCATCATCATTAATCTTTTGAGGATTTTTTGAAGCAGAAAATTCACAGTCTCCACTTTTAGTATCCACTGTGATTTCTCCTTTGGCAAAGCTTTAAAAAGATTTGTATACTACTAATTATTTTTTAACATGTTACAGTCAAACAGTAGACTTAGCATGAATTATTAAATGTATGCAGGTTGATAATAATGAAACAAACAACACAACATAAGCTAGACTCAAATTATGACATTTTTATACTAAGAATTAATACAAATTAATGTTAGATTAAATATTTCAAATTCATTTACTCTGAAAAGCTATTTACAAATATATAAATATACTTAAGAAATAGTATTACCTTTGGGGTTTAACTTCAAATCCTACAACACGAAGAGCATTCCTGTTTGAAAGTAAAATTTAAATTGTTTTGACATGAAGAGTAGGTTTTTTTTAAAGCTAATTCTTCTGAAATCAAAAGTAGAAAGTAGTTACTTAAAGAAAAACTTACTCTTCACGTTTATGATATCTAAGAGTGAGATGCAGGTGATTGTGTAGATAAGCCTGTGAAAACATAATAAGAAGAAATTTTAGTTACAGTTATAATTAAAAGTACTGAAGTTTTATTGATAATTACAAATAATCATAATTTGAGAACTTGTATAGCGCAGTCCCCCAGCAAGATGCAGGCTCAAAGCGCTTTCGATAAAAAATGTAACACATGAAATTCATATCTTAATTACAAAAAAAAATCTATAACAAAAATTGACAGTGTACGTAAGCTATGTTTATCAATTAGAGATATATTTTAACAACTGAACATAAGTATATTTTTTACCATAACATGCCAAGTATAACCATCATTTTGAGAAACACATAGGAGCAAATGAAACTAATTCCCAGATTTAATATAACCACAGTGTTTTTTGTTATTAATTTATTTGCCCTAAATAAGGGAGCAAGTACAGTGGTACCTCGCTTAACAAAACACAATCTTTTCCAGTGGTGTGTTCCTTAACCGAGGAATTCGCTAAGCGTAAAGCAATTTCCCATAGACGTCTATGAGAAATTAATTAATTGGTTTCGGGCCAGCACTAATTTCGACAAAAATATGAAAGAGGACAGGCAGTGTTCAGAGGCAAGTAAAGTGTTATTAGACACTCACCAAGCAGGGTTAGGTGTTGTTGGGTGTTGAGAGGTGGGATGAGGAGGACACACACATTTATTTCCAGTTTTCACATCCTCACATTTCCAGTCCAGTTACTAGTTGCACAAATCACAAATAAGAAGGGGAGAAAAAAACACAAGCAAAACCACACAATGAGCAATAAATTGGGTGAATAAACACGTGGGTTCGAGTTGTGGGGGGTATTCGCAGCAGCGTTTGTTATACAGATCAAGCAGGGTACCACTGTACCAATAGCTATTGTATTACATTACCAAAATACTTTTTAAAGTTTCTAAATAATAAATTGAATACATAGAGATTTTGCTTCCACCCCCAACAGCCCCCCACCCCAAGAAAAAAAAAATTGCTTTTTTCCATATTTAAGAAATTGGTGATTCATAATTTGTAAAAACGCTATACACAGTGAGCTTTTGTGTAATGTCTAAACACTGATTAATACTTTTTTTCTTTACACTGTAATTAGTTTTAGTTAAGCAATATTGGTAGAAGATTAATCATTTTTAAAAAAGATAAGTGAAAAATTGTGAAAGTTGAAGTTAAATTATTGTAAAGTTAAAAACAGATTGTATGAAGTATGAAAAACAGATTGTATGAAGTATAAAGTTTTAAGTAAGGTTGTTAAGACCGCTCGTTTTTGAGGACCGACTAACCGTTCAAAAAAAGACCGGTTAACCGCTCGTCCTTATATCCCTAATGTTTTGAGACCCATTTGAGAACTAACAAGAGAATGTTGTCGCCTGGCATCGTCTGATGGCATCAAAGCCCGCTTCCCCCCGCTAGCGTTCAGCTCTTTCCGCATTGCCCTCAATTCAAAGCATTTTTTAAAATCCAAAAAATTAACTAAACAGTGATGGTTAATTGTCTTTTTTATATTTTATTTTGGGTACTCGTAGTTCACTGGTCTAAATAAGAGGTCATCAGGTTCAATCGTTCGTTAAAGTTAGCAAGGTTTTTTCATTAGTTTCAAAAACCAACGCCTCGCCCCGTCCGTTGTGACGTCATGTTTACCTCTCTTGTGTGTGATGCCGATCAACTCGATCAACTCCCGTATTAAAATTAATAATATAATAAAATTATAAAGCTACGGAGTAAACTATGATAGAATGGAATTTATTTTAAAAAACATTATTTTTCGATCGTCAACTCGCCAGAATAATTGAATTTTGCGACGCACACGTTCCCCCTCCCCGTTTTTTTCTGTTCAAATAGGGTTTGAGCTACACTCGGCGTACTATTACTACTATTAATGTGGTAATCAAATGCCTTTGACTAGCAGGAAAACTGTCACTAAAAGACCGAACTCGAATTTGTGGGCCGATTAATCGCCCGGTATCTTTGCTACGTCTTTCAAATACCTCTCGTAATATAGGTACATGTACTTCACTAAGCGGCGTGCGCCGATAAGTTTTTGAATGCCTGAACTGAAACAGACTATAAACCGGTGATCAGAAAATGCGGATAGGTCACGGGGTCATATGCTTTTATAGCTTTCTTTGTCTTTTTAAGAAACAGACTATAATTAATATAAATAGAAACAGCCTCGGCCTTGACCGTTGTTGACATTAAACGCGCAATGTGTTAGCCCTCGTACAGTCACAGTGGCTGACAATTAACCAGCTGGATCTTGGTATCGCTTTTACTCACCGCGACAAAGCGAGAGGGAGAGGCTCGTGGCGCGTTTTTTTCACTACGTTATCGCTACTTTTTTTTTTGTTGTTGTTTTCTTTTGGGTTACACGGTCCTACGATCCTGAATAAAGATGACCGGCCGCTTAGTGAAGTACATGTACCTATATTACGAGAGGTATTTGAAAGACGTAGCAAAGATACCGGGCGATTAATCGGCCCACAAATTCGAGTTCGGTCTTTTAGTGACAGTTTTCCTGCTAGTCAAAGGCATTTGATTACCACATTAATAGTAGTAATAGTACGCCGAGTGTTGACATCAAACGCACAATAAGTTAGCTCTCGTACAGTCACATTGGCTCGACAACTAACCACTGCAGCTGGATCTTGGTATCGCTTTTACTCACCGCGACAAAGCGAGAGGGAGAGGCGCGTTACCGCTTGTGTTGTTTTTTTTCACTACGTTATCGCTAGTGTTTTCTTTTGGGTTACACGGTCCTACGGTCCTGAATAAAGATGACCGGTCCTGATCTGAGGACCGGTTAACCGGCTAACCGTTAACAAGCTTAGTTTTAAGTAAGTTTAAAATCAGACTAAAGTAAGATTGAGGAACACAATATATGAAGCAAGGCATTTCACTATAATCATATTATCTTAGGTTCCTTGGTTTGTGTGCAATGTAAAAATAAAAATTAGTTTGCAAAGGTGCACAGCATCTACTTTTTTTTTTTGTGCAAAATTTTACACACACAAACACTGATCTATATATATAATTCTCCTTATGGTTCATCCATGCCGGACACCCCACCGACCAATCAGGTAGCAAGAAAATGTAGTGCAGAGGGTGGGGGTCATCGAGACCAACAATGCTTTCAATTGAGGTCAATTACTTTGTTCTTTCAGAACAGAATAGCATGTATTTCATAGTGTAGTGGTTATTACATTCGTCTAACACGCGGAAGGTCGTAGGTTCAAGCTGCAGCTAAGACATTACTTTTTTCTTTTTTAATTTTTAAAAATATTTGTGTTTTTGCCCATTCATTTCCCACTTTCTTTTCAAACATGACTTCGAAACACGGCTGTAAGCTTTGTTTTTTTACATTGGCATAATAACTTCGTGCTCTCCATTGTGCTCAGTGACAGAAAAGTAGTCACACACTCTCCTCAACAATTACTTTCATAAAATGTCACCCGTCACTAAATCATTAGCGACGTATGCTACGACGCGTGTCAGCTAGTATATTATCTTTAACAAATGTCTAAACTGCTGCACATCGTTTGTCAGATATCTGCACAGCTATGATGGTTAAAAGGAACATTGCTAAGAAGTTGTGCATGGGAGGGTCTAATCTGACAGTACTATTAAGTGTGTCAATTAAATAGTTCAGAGTACAGTTCATCATGCTAAGGATATGATTTGAATTCAACTCTGCCACACAGAATGCAATTATTAATGCAATCCTTCTTAACAACATATAATTTTATAAATAATAAATATCTTTACACCAAACTGTAATGTTCTGTTCAACAGACAACCAAATAGAGATTCCAGAAGTTAGGATTAATTGAAATTCATTTTTAAAAATTTAAAACTATTATTATCACCTCGGATAAACTCAGACAAGATAAAGAAAAACTCCTCAAAGACACATTTAGTTTTAACTGTACAGATAAATATAAAGATATTTTAGAGATCAATAGAAGTTAGAATGACTTCAATACAACATATTTTTGGTATTTTTGTGCGCAAGGAATTCTTTTCTAATATTTTAATTAGTTCGTTTTTTTTAATGTTCAACATGTAATAAAAAAAATTAAAATTTTAGAGAAAATTAAATAAAAGGGATTTAAGAAACATCAAAATCAAACTCACTTCTTTGCCTGACACAACACCCAGTTTATAACCATGTTCATAAAAATCTTGACCATCTGGCATCTTTAGGGGTGTTGCACAGGGCAAATTATCAACAATCCTATGAGATAAAGACAAATAGGTTATTCATTAAAAAAAAAAGAAAAAGAAAGCGTGATATCTATATTTCATTAATTCTTTGAAATTTTACTATTTGCATTAGATATGTTAAATAAAAAGAAATGCACCACAATGATTTCAACATAGCTGAGATAATATTAAAAGTTATGTGCCATTCTTAATTCATTAATTTTCAAATTATTTATTACTTACAAATGCACATAATAATCATGCAAGATTTTATCAACCATGTCTTTACTCTGATCTTTGTTTAATTGCACAGGGATAAAAATTTTATTTTGGTCTTGACACAGGGCTCGACATTTGACATCAGTAGCCATTTTAACCTAAAATTTTGAAGGAAAAAAATATATATAAAAGTTATCAAAAATCTTTATCAAAATTTAGTTCCAGTTACAGAGAACTATCAATAATAAAATATATAATTACCTCATAAGGTGTGTTGACAATACGGTCTCCTCTCAAAACTTCACCTAATTATAAAGAATAGTTATATTTTAAAAATCAGGTTATCAAAACTGAAAATACACATTATGAAAAGAGACTTTGAAAGTTGTCAAGGAAAATATAATTAAGGCAGTTGAGAACCCAATAAACTGTTTCAAAATCAAAGTTGTTAAAGTAAAGTAGTTTGATTATCTTATCAAACTGAATTTAAATGTTAAAATGTTCTGATAAAATACTCCATCAACTTTAGAGATGGGTAAATTGTAATATTTTTACAAGAATATATACTCACCTAAATTTTCAGCTTTGTAAACCACACCAGAGAGTGGTTGGCAGAATGGTAATGCATAATACTCATAAGGCAACTGAGTTTTTATGCTTGTCAACTTGACAGCCTGAGATAACATTTCAAAAATGATTATATCAAAAATGATTCAAAAGCTTAGAATTATAAATTTAACTAGCAGACAGTCGCAATGATATCAGTAAAAATTAGGGGTGTGTCGGAATCCGGTCTGGAATCCAGTTCCGCCGGATTTTGCACTATCCGGTGAAATTCAGTTCCGCCGGATTTACATTATCCGGAATATACCGGGATTTCGGAATTTGCCAGATTTTGTGACTCACCGGATCATAATCTGGAATAAAAGTAATTCTCTTTCCCGAATTCCACACGATCACGATACATTTATCAATTGTTTCGAGTGTTGAGCTTGTTTAATGTTTAATATTCCGAACATACCAGAGGCTAGAGTCAGCACCGCTAATAGTGGCCAATCGGCCCAATCCCATACATGATAGTGCGGGGATGAGTAATTATTATTCGTGACGTCATCTTAACCGCAATCACCAATGACGTTGTAACAGAAATAATAAGCAACTATACTGCCCAAGCGCCTGGCCGCCAGCCCGCCACCTTACCGAGCACGGCAGACGACCATCAAATTGCGTCAAGCCAGCAGCCCTGTGCTGACCTAGCCTATCTATGAATACTTTTAGGGACATTGCGCCATCTCTGATTGGCTGGTGGGTTACCACTTGGTTACCTAACGCTCTTTGGTTTAAACGACGGTATGACACAAAAAATTTCGCCACATTGAATGCTTGAAATTGAAGTGGAGTTTATACTAAGGTTGTTAAGACTGCTCGTTTTTTAGGACCGGCTAACAGTGATGGTTAATTTTCTTTTTTAATATTTTATTTTGAGGACTCGTAGTTCACCGGTCTAAATATGAGAACCGGTTCAATCGCTCGTTAAAGTTAGCGAGGCATTTTTCATTAGTTTCAAAAACCAACGCCTCGCCCCGTCCATTGTGACGTCATGTTTACCTCTCTTGTGTGTGATGCCGGTCAGCTCAGTCAAATCGCGCTTTAAAATTAATAATAAAATTATAAAGCTACGGAGTAAACAATGATGATAAAATGGAATTTATTTTTAAAAAACATTATTTTTCTATCGCCAACTCGCCAGAATAATTGAATTTTGCGGCGCACACGTTTCCCCTCCCCGTTTTTTTCTGTTCAAAAAGTGTTTGAGCCACACTCGCTGTACTATTAATGTGATAATCAAATGCCTTTGACTAGCAGGAAAACTGTCACTAAAAGGCCGAACTCAAATTTGTGGGCCGATTAATCACCCGGTATCTTTGCTACGTCTTTCAAATACCTATCGTAATATAGGTACATGCACTTCACTAAGCGGCATGAGCCGATAAGTTTTTTGAATGCCTGAAACAGACTATAAACCGGTGATCAGAAATAGCCAATAGGTCACGGGGTCATATGCTTTTATAGCTTTCTTTGTCTTTATGAGACACAGACTATAATTAATATAAATAGAAACAGCCAAAATCCGGAATCCGGAATAATCCGGATCCGGCGGATTTCGCATAAGAAAATCCGGAACCGGATCCGGTTGAAAAAAACGGATCCGAAACACCCCTAGTAAAAATTAATAAATGAAGGAAACCAGTGAGTGATATGTTTTTAAAACAATTATGCCAGAAACTACGCGGAAGTGTGCAAAAAAAAAATCCAAGTTACATAGCAAAGAAATAAATATATTAAAAAAAAAAGTATTTTGTATCTTTAGTTTGGTTTAGTTCTTTTCCATAAATGAAATATTTTGAATGTTATTTTTTCTTTTTCTTTGTTACTCTTAGCAGTTGACACTTTTCTGGGTGGAAGGACATACTCCAGTTAGTTTCCCATTTTATCAATTCATCTAAGTCCTTTTGTAAAATTTTGCTATCTTGTTCTGATTTAATTATAAATTATACAATCATCAGCAAATAACCTAACTTTTGTTTCTGTTGAGAAGTTGTCTGGTAAATCATTTATATAAATTAAAAAGAGAAAGGGACCTAGCAAAGATTCTTGTGGAACTCCTGAGTTAACCTTTCTTGGCACAGATTTAGATCCATTAACTATTACAGTTTCCTCCTCATCTAAAAGGAAGTCTTGTATCCAGTGATGTAAGGGTCTTGAGATTCCAAAGTAGTTTAAATTTTTTTTAGTTAACTAAGGTGGTGAACTTTGTCAAATGCTTTTCAGAAGTCTAGTAATATTGTATCTATTTGATCATTATTGTCTAAGCCTTTTGACAAATCATCTATTAAACCTATTAATTGTGTTTCACGTGATCTTTTTTTTCTAAAGTAGTGTTGATGTGGGCTTATATTTGTCTTGGCAATTAATTATTCTACTGTATATTGTGCTCTAGTAATTTACAGGTGATGCTAGTAAGTGATACAGGTGTAATTACCAGGGTCTGATTTATCACCTTTCTTAAAGAGCGGAGTTACGTTTGCTAATTTCCAATCCTGGGGTACTTTACCCTGGTTAAGAGAGCCTCAAAAAGAATGACAAGCATTGGGGACAGTTCAATTCTAAGTTCTTTTAATTACCTTGCAGGCAATTCACCTGGGCCAGTAGCTTTGTTTATTTTTAGGTTTCTAAGGAGTGAATGTACACCTATCTCATCTACAGTTATGTTACTTATTTATTCCATTTTATTTAAATTTATAAAAATGTTCTTGTCTCCCGAGGCTGGAAATGATGATGCAAAATATTTGTTAAGGATATTAGCTTCAGTCTCATTATCATTATAGGTTTTATTATCTAAGCCAGCCCCATATATAATATGGCTTGACGAGGGAGCAGAAGTTCAATACTTAAACTTGATTATAGTTATTTCATGTTCTTTATTTTTGTACTTACCTTTACTTCAACTGGAGCGCCAGTTTGGAACTCAATAGGTGCCACACCAGGTAGATAAAAAGCTTCGACAGAAATGCTATTTAAAAGCAGTGTTAGTGTTACAAAATGCATCTGGGGAAAAAAATATTCAGAGTTTAAAAAATTCCTTTTTTTCTTCTGTTCATATACAATCTACAAGCTGCTTGATAGTAAAGTCATAGACCAGAGCTCAGATTTAAGTACATTCAGGGCCGCCGCGACACCAGGAAGATTCCCGGTGGGTTACCAGGACCGGTGATATAATAATAATTAATCTTGCAAAAAATGACCTGCTTGCTGCTTTTCTGTACTACATAAATATAGTTTCTATGGGCAAATATACAAACATATCTTTAGTGCATATAAACTATAAACTCTAATGGACTCTGTTGTCTACCCAAGTAGCTTGTGAGAGATCTTTCCCTAAACTGAAATCAGGGCCAAGGCGAACGAGGCAACCATCATAGGCCCAGCGCCTTTCAGGGCCTGCTCTTTGACCTTTTTACAATTTTACTTCTATTACGCAATACCTTTTTTTTTATAACAACGTATCATTAAAACTTTATATTTATTTTTTTAAGGATAAAATAATTACAAAAATTCTGTACTAATATAATAAAATATTTTAATCATCCTAAATCCTAATGCAAAAAATATTTTTCCTAGTGTATTTTAGTAGCATTTATGTACTCAGAACATTTAAAAAAGAGGACGCCACTTTTAGGCTACAAGGGAAATAAAAATGTGTTAGACTGTCTGATCATGCTAAATCAAAGGGACATAATATGACATCTACTTTGGAATGGTTTGAGAGGAAAAACAGGCTTAAAAAAACAATGACAATTGACAAGCCAAGCCAAAAAATAATTAACAATGAAAAGGCTAGTTTGCTTAGTGTATTTCAACGTCTTATGGCCATTGTCCAATTAATCACTTAGCTATGTAGTAAATCAGTTGATAAAACCATGCAAGCAATGGAAACTTTCTGGGTCTCGTCCAATCGCTGGCAAAATTTTAATCCGGTTGACAGGAAAATATATGATGAATAAAGAGTTATTAAATTCATGAATGCTACTTTAAGAAAGCGCAATCAGAAACAAATTCATTTCGTTGATGGGAAATAAGGTAAGGAAAAATATTTTAGGAAAAGCAAAATTAGCTGAATACTTTTCAGTAATACTTAATTGCACACCTGACCAAAGTCACCAAGAGCAGATATCACTGACAATGCACTATGTAAGCCAAGGGGGTGGATATTCTGAAGTAACTCATGAGCACTTCATATGTTTTCTAGAAGTGGAATAAAGTACTGGGCAACATCTGCTTGAGGTCTTACTATTGGAACTGACAAAATTGGGATTAGATGTTTTTGTTATCTGCTGTCAAGGATACGACACGGTGCGAACATGATAGGCAAAAGTGAGGTATACAAGGACGTCTTTTACAATAAAATCCCAGGGCATTTTTTACCTTTCACAGCTACAACTTGCTGCTATGTTATATGGTAAAAACTTGTCATGATGCAATGTGGTTTTTTGGAATAATTTAATGAATCTATATTTTATTTTCTGATTCAACAAAGCAATGGGCTTTATATTCCAATTATGTTTGAAATAATTTTAAGAAACCAATTTGTGAAACAAAATAGGAAAGCCCCGTGGAGAGCGTTAAGGTAGTGCGATATCAAGCAGGAGAAATCTATGATGCACTTTTCAAAGTACCATAGCAAAGTAGTGATCCAAAAGCTTGAAGTGAAGCATAGTATAGTATTTGTGCAAACAACTTAAGAACTTCAATTTCATTGTTTTAAATGCTTTTTGGTATGACTTATTATAAGTTATTGTTCTAATTTAATTACATCAGCAAAGAATACAAAATATTATTGTCGGTCTAGTAACTGAAGTTGAGATTGAGAGCATTGAACATACAAATGGCAATGGTGGAAATCTTACTGAAATCATGATTTTGAAACAGCAATAGCATTTGCAAAAGAAGTTGAAAATGAAATAAAACAATTTACACATGAAGGAAAAGATGAGGGATGTGTAGATGCACAAGAAAAAATTAGCACATATTTTTTAACCAGGTTTCTGATAATACTGATATTATGCAATCCTGCCAATTGAACAAATACAAAGGCATCATTACTCGTTTTGGATTTCTTTTGTTTGTTTTTTATTGTGCTTACTTAAAGTAAAGTAAATGAGTGAATGATTTAACTTAAACTTCTTAGTTCTTGATTCTTAGACTTTTTTACTTTTTCTTCCTTATTAATACTTGACTTTTTGACTTAATAATTTAATCTAATAAAAAATATTTATTAATAATAATCTTACTTATAATTTATCCCAGCCAAAAATGAAACTGAGCAATGATATTTTGCTTATTGAATTTTGGTAAAATTAAGTAGCTACTTTTAAATAATCCGTATGCCTCAATAAATTCTTTCTATAAAAAAAAACAAAAAGGTTGCTTTCTAGTTTGTACTAACCAAGGACGCCATCTTGTTACAAACGTGGAATACGTGACGTCATATTCGGTATCTACTGAAGTTTATCACCGCTAGGGTGGGCTTTATTCATGTTACTTTACGATCATGATTTTTTTTAATAAATGTAAATTTAACTGTTACTTTTTCAGGATGTAGATCTACTCATATTATTTTCTTAGCATAAAAAATATGATAACTTTGAAAATGCAGAAATAATACATTTTGAGATCATGCATACAAGCCAGAGATAACAATTATTGCAGCAACCAAATAGGTCCAAAGTAAGTTCACGACTCACGAGGCTGAGGACTGAGGAATTACCTTTTGGATTGGAACTTTAGATATAAGTGCCGTCCTTAAACAACGTCATGCACCTTGGAGGAGGGGGTCAGGGGCGGATTAAGACTGCACGGGGCCCCGGGCTGCAATCAAACGGGGGCCCTAGCCAGCCAGCGTTCCTTAAAATAAAATGATTGCTAACAGCTAATATAAGACTGTAACTAAATATTAATAATAATTTTTTTAAAAACGAACACGAAGAAATAACTGTTTGAAGTGTTCTCCGGTATGTTACAGTTGAGTGTGGGAATATTTTTTGAAAAATATTCCACCACTGGGAATCGATCCCGACACCGCTTGCATTCACACTGCCAGAGGAGCTTGTCTAAATTGAGAAATTTTAAAAATGTAAACTATATTTTATTGCTATGTTCTCTAAGTGAGCCAATTAAATCAAGTTTTTCAATTATTAAGACTATCAGGTCTGAATAGCGATCAGTTTAATAGATAAGATTTATAAATTTATTTAATTTATTATATTTTCAAGGGTTCGTGCAAACATTTGTACACTTTTATTTATTATAACATAAAAAAGTTTGGGGCCCCCAAACCGTCGGGGGCCCCTGGCTATAGCCCTTTCAGCCCCCCCTTAATCCACCATTTGTGACGATGTGTGACGAAGGGGGCGGAGAGGGGATGCTTGAGAAATTTAACGTGACATTAAAACTCGCAACTTTAAATAAAAGTACAACATAAATATTTTATTTCTTACAATTTGTTTAATTACCATTTAGGAGCTGTCCATAAATAACATCACGCGTTTTTTGTGTGCTGATTTTTAACCCTCTCCCACCTCGTCACGCTTCGTCACAAAAACTTAGAACCCCCTCCAATATGACTTTACAAAGCTGTGAGGACCCCCCTGCACTAAAAGCAGTATTTTCTATTTAAAATTGAGCATGTTTCAAATCATTTTATTGTCATTTTAGTATTATTTAGTGCATTGGTTCCCAAACTTTTTTGACCAATGGATCCCTTTTATAGTCAAAACTTCCCCACGGACCCCTGAGTGAAAAAACTACATAGATGCTTAGTACGAAAATTGCAATTAAAAAAGGCAACATTTTGATGAAAAGTACGATATGTATTGAAATTATGCCTTTTGTTTTAAAAAAATTTGAAAATAATTAATAACTTGGATGTTTCTAGCAATAGCAAATCTCCACGAGCACCAATTTTTTTTATATATATTTTTTTTAATGATGAGGTTTATAACGCCACTGAATCTTTGTTCTACCAAATAGGAAGACGGGAAAGCAGTCAAAAACTTCTGTTCAACTCATAATGCAGGACATAAAATTTTGGATGTGCAAAACCCCATAATGCATGATATAAAATTGGGATTTGATTTTGTAACCAGAATTTGTGGTATCCAAGTTGAAACATTGGCTAAATTTCCTCCTTTCAATTAGCTGCTCCTGTGTTTAATTAGTATGAATTCTTCTTTGTTTGAGATCTGATTTGTCCACACGCAAAAGGTTTCAACTGCCATCCTGGAATATCCAAGTGAAGAATTTCTTCAAATCTTTGGTTCAAGTCTGAGATCCGCATGAATGGCCGTTAAGTTTTGACAGTAAGCCAGCAAATCTTTATCTCCATACTTAGGAAATATCGAGGGGAAAAAATGGAAACTTAGAACATTCTCCTGTTCCTAAGTATTGTTCTCACAGAAAAAGGTTTGCAACAAATTCGGATATAACGCTTTCAGTTTTGATTAAATTTAAATGGTTACCTTGCAGTTTCAAAATAGTTTAGTTAAAGTTGGGTAAATAAATCATTCATAAAGGGTGTGTCCTTTTTTGAGATCATTGTGTTGCAAACAATTGCCTTTGATTTTTCCAGGAGTTCGACAGCGTCAAGGCATAGCCCGTGCAGCAATGACAGATCACTAAAAGAAGCAAAATAAGAGAAAAAGATCGTCTTGCACATCGACGCGCAAAAGCCGCTCACAGCAACTTCGTCGTCGCGGACATGAATAGGTTTGACGAAAAATTACACGTACCACACAGTTGCGGCGATCTCAATATACGCTGTGAATATTGCAATGCTAAACACTTCTTTGCCGAAAGGTCATAACACAAAAAATTTAGTTTTTGCTGCTCGAAAAACAAAGTCCACATATAACCAATCAGTGGCTCTTCTTTAATTGAGAGTCTCACTACAGACGTTCACAATCAGCTTCACAAAAACTTAATTCAAAGCATCCGTTTGAGCAATTATCATTCTACTATGCAATTGGAACACAAAGCGAGGACTTCGTAATGGGACCCGATTAGTGATACAATCGTTGAAACAACATATAACCATTGCCGAAATACTCACTGGTCGTGCAGCAGCGTCAACCATTTTTATTCCAAGAATTGACTTAGCCCCTGCAAACACAGATCTACCTTTCGTTTTACTGAGACGACAGTTCCTCCATGACCATCAACAAGTCTCAAGGACAAACTCTAGTTAAAGTCGGCATATATTTGCCAGAACCAGTCTTCACTCATGGACTATTGTACATTGGCTTTTCACGCGTCCGTACTTCATCTGACGTTGCAGTAAAAGCTCTCAGCGGGAAGGACTAAAGCAACTTCGTCAATGGTAGTGATGCATGCTTCACGAAAATGTCGTCTTCAAGGAAATTCTTTATATTTAACAGTGAATTATATATACGGCCGTGCACACCAGGGGCAACCAAAACGTGACCAACAAGCAAAAACGAGGGTCCACATCCCTTGCCCTGAGACGCCAATGTCCTGCAAACACTTCTGCATAACAACTACCAAAATAGAGCGTCAAATTCATAAGTAACAGCTACTGGGTCAACTCTGACATTTATCGTGAGCAAGTACACCGACAGACCTGTGCTACGACTGGTGACGTTTCATTTTCATTTTGGAGTAAGGTGATGTGGATGTAGCTTTACTGTTAACTGAATACAATTTTTCATATTTGAAGGTAATTGTTTAGGAACTAACACCCCGCGGATGGCACCATTCATACCACACCACTCTCGCAATAGTTTCATACTATGTCACCCTACTCTTATTCCCGTCCTTGGACGGGCTTCGTAACTAGTAAATAAATAAATGAAGATTTGAAACATGCACTTTTTTAGATAGAAAATACAGCGTTTAGGGGGGGGGCTTTGTGACGTCATAGTGGAGAGGTCTACGTTTTTGTGACGGCGTGACGAAAAGGGCAGGGGGGGGGGGGTAAAAGTTAGTGCAAAATCGCGTGACGTCAATTATGGGCGGCCCGATAATCCAAAATTTGAGAGCGATAACACATTTTAAAAAATATTATAAAGTTCATATGTTAATGAAGAAATTAAACAAAAATTGTTAAGACTTTTTTTAAAAATTGACTTGTAAAAGGGGCACGGTGGTCGAGTGGCAGCGCGCTTGACTAGCGTACCGATGGTCACGGGCTCGAATCCATGAGAAGGCGGGGTTTAGAGCGTCCCTAAGCCAACCTAGTTTCGAAAGGGTACCTACCATTAGTTAGGAGGCTGGGTAGTGCGTGGAACCCTCATAGCCGTGGCATGTGAACGCTGTGGTCTGTGGACGCAATTATCATCTTCTGCATAGAAGAAGCGTTCGTATATCTAAGATAAATGTAATAATAACATGTTCACTAAACTTTGTCACAGTCACGTCTGTCAGGCACATCACATGCATCTTTAGTTGGACCCTCCTAGTAAAGAGATTTGCAGGGTTCATTACTGGTGAATAATCACTACTGACACGTTGACTCTTTGGATTTGACCGCTGCTACGTTTTTATTTTTCATTTCATTACATTCGTTTTATTTGTGTATGGTTTGTTCGTTCAGGAATGCTCTTTGTCGAAACGTTCGCTGTCTTGTTGTCCTTTCAGGCTAACGCATACCCTGTTTACCTGTTTTCCATTTACTAATTTATAATCCTGATTGCAGTCTCATCTCCATTTGTTAAAATAATTGAGCCGCTTCCCGTTGGACTATATATTTTTGGACCTATATATATTCTTCTTGTTACGGAAGTTAAGAAAATAAGCTTTTCGGGGTTCCTTTTTCTCCCCTCGTGTGTTGGGAACAAGTCGCTGGCTCACCGCTGTTCAAAGAATCATTTAATTTACTTTGAATAAGTCGGCTAGATTAAGACAAGATGGTAATTCATGTTTTATCAACTATCGCTACTGGGTTTAAAGGCAATTGCTCAATACCAAACGTTTTGTCTGTGTTTTAATTAGGTATTTTAAAGTTAATTTTTTGGTACCAAAGCCTAGGCCTAGGCCACTAGGCACTTTGGTAAAAAATTCAACTTAAACAAAATAAATAACACAGTTAAATAGAACTGATTTTTAAATAAATTTTAACACCAAGATTGTATTTTTAGGATTTGTTGTTTTAAAGTTATGAATGTTTAAAGTGTGGTTTAATTTGTCCCAGTCCCCAATGCATAAGGTCATAGGTACTTCGGTGTGTCAAGGGAGACTACTACGTTTTTTGTATCGGAAATATAATTCGGCGACGGAGAATCCAAGTTTTTAATTTTTCGAGGAGGGTGTAAAACCATTCATAAATAGGCACTTTCGAAACGTATTTGAGTTCCTTTTCCGGTCTAAAGCTTTTTATGATAATGGCCTACATTTTAATAGGTTTCTTTTGTATTTTCTATCGACCCGTATTTTGGAATAAAAATGTCTATGTATGGCATCTTCAACTCAAAAATTTTTGTTGAAATCTTCATACCCCATCAATCATATTATTTCGCCATCAGCATCATATATTGAGCTATCTCTGTGCCAATTTTCATTGACCTAGGCCTAGGACGTGTCGGCCATTACTTTTTTTCATTTACAGTGTTATGACCCTTCTTTGCATAAGTGACACCGCCCCATTTTAAATGGCAGACCCAGATTCTTATCAAATATTCAATTATTTTGCCTTTTAAACATTGAAATAGGCCTATATGATAATTGAATCTTTAAGATGATCTAATATTAGGTACTTCGATACTCGTTCGCGCATCTTTCTGCGCATGTCGTAAAATCACGCAAAAACTGTCATGGCGATTTTACAGTCGGTCTTTCGGCCACATCGGTAGTTCGCGTTTTACGTCACAGTATTCTAAAAAAAGCACACTTTGTCATCATAGACGAATACAGCTAGGTTTTCCCGACATATCGATACCATTTTTGAAGCGATTTCGAATTTTTAAACCGCGGTGCTATACATTTTAACGGAATCATGTGAAAGAAAACCAAAAAAAAAGTTAACTGTGAGGCCTAAGATTTTGTGGTTTAGATGTGGTCCTGGGACATCCATTTTTTGAATTGAATAACTTTACTTCGTTACAATTGGTGTTGGTACTCATGAGTTACGCTTGGTACAGTGTTAGGACTTTAGCGAAAAAACGTCAGTGCTTCATAAGTCACCTCCCTTCATAAACAAAAGCGTGGGTTGTCGGAAATGGACTTGCCTATCAATTTACGCAAAAATGAATAAATATAATTATAAATTGCAATGGCAATGTATACTTAATGTTATTACAAGAATTGAGTGATAATATTAAATAATATTTTGATTAAAAAGACACAATTAATAAAAAGTGCACTATTATTATATATTTAATGACTTAATACTACTGTACTTGACTTCACTACTAATACTACCACTAGCTACGACTAGTACTAGAAACTAGTACTAATTAGTCTAATTAGTAATATTAAAGTCAGTTCACAAAGAAATACAGGTTCAATTAACTTTATTAATAAAACATTAGAGCCTAATACTAATACTATTAGTTTTCTAGTGTATAATTGTATAGTATTAGTAATTAGTATATATTATATTAATTACTTATACTTATACTTAGTTATATTTAATAAAAATTTATATTATTTATAACTATTTGGTATGCTATTAAAATCAATTATAAGAGTAAGAGCATTATTAGAAGTTTTTACTAGCCTAATGCTAAGTCCAAATTGATACTTACCTTAGAATTAATAATGATAATAGTAATAATAGTGTTATNCACAAAGAAATACAGGTTCAATTAACTTTATTAATAAAACATTAGAGCCTAATACTAATACTATTAGTTTTCTAGTGTATAATTGTATAGTATTAGTAATTAGTATATATTATTATATTAATTACTTATACTTAGTTATATTTAATAAAAATTTATATTATTTATAACTATTTGGTATGCTATTAAAATCAATTATAAGAGTAAGAGCATTATTAGAAGTTTTTACTAGCCTAATGCTAAGTCCAAATTGATACTTACCTTAGAATTAATAATGATAATAGTAATAATAGTGTTATAATCTTTTTATTTAATGTTATTTCATTCTTACAACCCTCTTTTTACAAAAATGAGGACATATACATGATATACATTTGACAAACACTTAATATTTTTACATTACATATATTATAATTATATAATCAAGACATAGACATATTTAAACGTAAAAGAGATAAAAATGATATTTCATTGCAGAACTCTAAATATCTTCAATTGTCAAATATGTGATAAGGCAAAAACAATGACACATGTTATGAATGACATTTAAGTAAATGCACATCTAATAAATAATACAAGTTATTTACTCAGAAATTGACAGTAAAAATGTTCTTATTCTTATTATAATTTGATAAGATACTTAAATCTTCAAATACTAATAGAATTTGATTTTAATTTGAAATTTCCGTCATCAGGAATCGAGGGGTGGGGTATTTCCAAAAATAATTTATTGTAACTTGTATTCAGTTTTATTTTAAAAGTCAAATACTTACCATTGAAACATTTAATTTTAGTTATTGAGTTAAATTTACAATATAACTAATTAATAATACAACTGTTTGTACTGATTTGAATTTCTATATATAAAAAACAATAATATTCGCCCTTGATTTTCTTCAATAAGCCTTCAAATATATTTTTACAAAATTCAAAATCTTGATATAATTTAAACATTCCTTGTTCATTGTTTTGTAAATTGGATTGTGAATGTCTCCTGAAAATTTGATAACCATATTTCTAAAATTAAAAAAGTTATGAGGGAAATAGTACAGAATCTTGAAATTGGGGTCACATGTTTTTTAATAAATTATATAGATTATATAAGGGGCTAAAAATATCGACAAAAAAATTCATAACTCCACTTCTATAAAAGATAGAAAGACAAAACAAGTGTTTTTGAAAAGGTCTTACCAAGCCCTTTAAAATGATATATTATTTAAGCCTATTGGACTACATTTAAATTTTCTGTCAAAGTACCTACTAATATGGAATTAATTCAATAATTTACTTAATTTAGACGACTAAACACTGCAGAATTAATATTATAAAATACCATAATGTACCGTGTGCACACTAGTTGTCCCTGGCAACCATTACTATCATACAACCTCATTGTGACTCACTTCATAGTCTGAATGGTCAGTGCTTAGGAGAATAATTTTAAAAATTGCTGATGTCTTCTAGCTTGATGAAAATTGGCACACATTTTACTCCCTCATCGGAAATGAAAAACTCGGATCCTCCTGCGCCGAGTTAATTTCCGATAAAAAAACGCAGTAGTCTCCCTTGTCATACCGAAGTACCTAGAAAGTGCCTGACTAAATCATTAATTTAATTAAATTAAGTTGATTTCTCAGGCAGGTTTAGCCCATGATTGCAAAGGCAAAAGTGTTTCATGACCCGAGATGTTTTAAAAATAACATTAGTTCACTTATACTTACTTCTACCTACTAAATAAATTTTTTATTACTTTGAGTCCACTTAGCGTATTTGTGTTACTGATACTGGCTTAATTTTTTACATTTCAGGCTTCTACTTTAAAAGATCAAAACTATACCAAGGACAGCTCATTGAAAACAGCAGGGGATGAAGCTCCCATTCACCGTATCCGCATCACTCTCACCAGCCGTGTTGTCAAAAGCTTGGAAAAGGGTATGTAGCATTCAGTACTAATTTGTCATCTTTTATGGTAAAAGCAAAGAGAACAATGTGAGCTTGATAAATGGTATTTTTGGCTGCAATTTTTAAATCTAATTTAATTTAAAAATTAGACAACTAAACCTAACTTAAACCCTATTACAATCTTAATTATGTTTATGGTTAAAAATTGCACTATAGTAATAAAATACTCACAAGTAGTACTAGTAGGCAGCTTTTTCATGTATGCAATAATCTCAGAGGGAGTGGTGAGGCTGTGGTCCTTTCCTCTGTATATCCGTTGCATCAGCAACCAGATATATTTTGTAATTTTTTTTACAAAAAAAATTGCTGAAATTAGGGCTAAGCTGGACAGAATGATGTTACCCCCACATAATGTATCACCCTCATTTGCTGTGAGCTCAAGCTTTGAAATGTTCCAGCCTGTTATGGAAAATGAGGTCAAAGCTGTTATTCTAAAATCTAAACCAATGTCATGTTCTCTTGATCCAATCCCCACTACATTATTTGTTGAGTCCTTAGATCTTTTACTTCCAACAATAACGCATATTGTAAATGAGAGTCTAACATCTGGTACTTTTCCAACGCTATGTAAATCTGTTGTAATAAAACCCTTGCTGAAAAAGCAAGCGTTAGATCAAGATAATTTAAACAACTATCGACCTGTATCAAATATCTCATTTGTGTCTCAGGTCATTGAAATACTTGTCTTAAAACAACTTTTTTCTTATCTTAATGACAACACTCTTCTAAGTCCCAATAAGTCGGCCTACAGACCTTCTCACAGCACAGAGACCGACCTGTTAAAGATAACAAATGACCTCCTACTCGCACTAGACAGTGGGAAAATCTCTATATTGGTGCTCTTAGATCTTAGTGCTGCTTTTGACACCGTTGACTATCAAACATTGCTAAAAACCATGCAAAATTATTTTGGGATTTCTGGCTCAGTTCTGGTTTTGTTTCAATCGTACTTATCTAACAGATTACAGGTGGTATCAATAGATGGCTGCATCTCTTACAGAGCTGACTTGGTTTATGGTGTGCCTCAAGGCTCCGTTTTGGGTCCGGTACTTTTCGTGCTGTATACAAGGCCACTACTTCTACTTCTCGAAAAGCATTCAGTTAAAAGCCAGCCATTTGCAGATGATACTCAACTTTACGCTCACACTGATCCCTCTGATATTGAATATTGACTTCACTGTCCAATTGATGCAGGAGTGCATTGGTGAGGTAAAGTCTTGGGTGACTTTAAGCAAGCTCAAACTGAATGATAATAAGACAGAAGCACTGGTATTCTGTAACAATAAATCATGCAGTACTTTGACTCTTCCAAATTCTATTCAGGTGGCTAGTTCTGATATACTGGATGATGAGTCTTTTCTCGATAACGCTTACACGCACAGATTTACTTGATATACTGTTCAAAATATCGACTAGGAATCTTGGCTACATTATTTCTGACATGTCTACCAACAAAACTTCATCAATCACATCTGTCGCTCTGCCATTTGTCAGATCAGTTCAATCCGTCATTACTTAACAGATAGTGCAACAAAAACTCTAGTCTGTGCTCTTGTTCTAGTTCGTATTGATTACTGCAATTCTCTTGTCAGGAGGCGTCAGAACAATGTATTGATAAACTACAGAGAGTTCAAAATTCAGCTGTCAGATTAGTTCTAAAGGCAAAAAAACATGACCATGCTACTCCGCTACTTTACTCACTTCATTGACTACCCATATAAGCCCGAATTGATTACAAAAATGGCCGTTCTGTGTCACAACTTCTTTTCTGACTCAGCCATTCCTATGTTACTGAACTTTTGTTGGTCTACTGACTGTGTCGTCAGCTATGCTCTTCTGCAGATGCACGAATTCTCTATGTTCCTAAGACGAGAACTAAAACATTTGGAGAAAGGTCATACTCTTTTTGTGCAGCCAAACAATGGAATTCTCTTCCATTACACATCCGTAGTATTTCAACTGCTAGGTCCTTCAAAACTGCACTTAAGACACATCTTTTCAAACTTTATTTTGAAAATTAATGAAACATTTCTTTTAATGATTAACATAGCTGATGTATAACCTTTTGCTATTTATACGAATGTTTATTTAATTAATATTTGTATTGTTATCTCCATGTAAAGCACTGTGAGCCCGGCTCCTAGCTGGGATACAGCGCTATATAAATTATCGAATTACGGACACTTCGACACCGGACGGTTCGACCCTGCCAGTTCGACGCCAGGACGTTTCGACCCCGGTCGATTCGACCCTAGGGTGTTTCGACCCCGGACGATTCGACCCCGTTCTTTTTAAGGCGTGAAATGTTTTGGTTTTTAAAAATCCATTTTTAATCCTTTTTTAAATTAAAAAATAATTAGTTTAAGTTTAATATTATCTCTTTCAAAATAAAAACAGTAGGAAATAGTTATTTT
>MUZC01002114.1:124382-139099 GCA_002072015.1 Radix auricularia
AAAATAACTATTTCCTACTGTTTTTATTTTGAAAGAGATAATATTAAACTTAAACTAATTATTTTTTAATTTAAAAAAGGATTAAAAATGGATTTTTAAAAATCAAAACATTTCACGCCTTAAAAAGAAAGGGGTCGAAACGACCTGGCGTCGAACTGGCAGGGTCGAACCGTCCGGGGTCGAATCGTCCGGTGTCGAAGTGTCCGACCACCAAATTATCATTTTATTATTATTATTACTTAATCCCTTTTCAAGTGTAAAAATTAGGGCTGTTATCGCTTAATTTAAATTTAATAGTTAAATTTGAAAAATAACCGATTAATAAATCGATAAATTTGATTACAGCTAGAAATAAAGATGCGTGAGGTCATTATACAGAAAATTTCAAGGAAAGTAACAAAAACTTAACTATCGTAACTAAATATTTAACTATGAAATGTTTTAAAAATCATTATAAACTTGTAAAGCATTCTTAGCAATAAAAATAAGTTAAATTTAACTCATTCCCGTAAGAATTTGAACAATTGCAATCAACTGGTTATGAAATTAAAAAAAAATTTTGAAAATGTATTTATGATATTATTGTCATACTGACTTCATCTTTTAGGATAAGAATGGTTACTTACGTTGGTTCATTAGATGTTGGCAGTTGAGGTATTAACAAATATCTTGCTTTTCTCCAAGCTAATTTCCATCCCATATGCACCTGATCTGTCTGCAAGTTTATCAGTGAGCTCCTGTTGTTCTTTACTGTTCCCAACCTAAAGATCTATGTCATCAGCTAATCTTAGATTGCATAAGGATCTTCTGCCTATAGAGTATAGAGATTGATGTGTGGTGATCACTGAGAGTTTCTTGCATGATTTTTTCAAGGAAGATATTGAAAAGGACAGGTGAGAGAATGCAGCCCTTGGTTTTGACGGAGTCCCCTATGCAGCCTGACTGTAGAGTTCTTCGATCACCCTTACCAGCCCTTCTTCAATTTTAAAACTTCTCATCACTTGCCAAAGTCCCTCATGTCATATTTGATCAAAGGCTTTCATGAAGTTGTGATGGAGTTTGCGTTTGTGCTGTAGATGTTTTTCTATGAGTAAGCGACAGTTGAAGGTCTGCTCGATTGTGCTTCTGTCTGCCTGTTCTGCCAGTAGTTCCTCGGATATTGGCTTTTCCGGCCGAGGATAATTTTTAGCCTTTCTTTGCAAGGGTGGCTGATTAGGTTGATTGTTCTATAATTCTGGCATTATTTTATATTGCCCTTTTAGGTACTATTAGTCCAATTTTAGGGGCTTGTCTTATTTTCAAATATTTTATGACGGAGCTTTGTTAGGGCTTTTGTTACCTCGGCTCCTCCATGTTTCAGCAATTCAGCAGGGATGTTGTCAACTCCAGACCACTTATCCCCTTTTATTTTCCATATTGCCTCTTCAACTTCGTTCAACAGCACTGGTGGATCATTCATCTCTCTGTAGATCATCAAAGTCCTTCCCTGTCCTATATTCTACAAGATTCTACTGCTCTACCAGAAGATATAAAATTTTATTGAACATATGCTCTTACATTATTTATTCATTTTATTTATATTAATTTGATTTCCTTTTTTTCAATTTTGATGTACATGCTTTTGCCACTGTTAACCAAAGAATGACCGATAGCTTGTAATTTTTTAAAAAATGTGTACCATTTTGTTTGCGCTGTCCTATTATTTTTTGGGATCGGCTTACAAGCAGATTGTACACTTTTTATGCTATTCTCTTCCAAAAGAGTGGGGGTACATCGGATTTTGGGCTATACAACAGTATACAGTAAGTTCTGCGTTTGGTCATTCCTTGGAATAAGTTTACCAAAGGGGTTTTTGCCTTCAGCTGCACTTGCTTTCTGTTGAATTTTACAAATTTATTTTATTTTAGTGTGCGCTGATCTTATCAAAGGAGCAAAGGAAAAGAATCTGAAAGTCAAAGGACCTGTACGCATGCCAACCAAAATTCTGCGAATTACCACCCGCAAAACACCTTGTGGTGAAGGCTCCAAGACCTGGGACAGATACCAAATGAGAATTCACAAACGTATTATTGACTTGCACAGCCCATCTGAAATAGTGAAACAGATTGTATCCTTCTTATTTTTGGTTATCTTGATTTGATTAAATAATAACCCCTTTTCAGAACATGATAGGCCTATGGGGCAAGTGAAGTAGCATTCACAAGTTTCATTAACCACTAAAGAGCAGGGGATAGTGTGGTTAGTTCAATGCCAGCGGGGACTTTGCCAGTTCCGCGGCTCCAACCCGTGACTCTGGTTCTTGTCTTGTTTCGACAGTCCCGGGCACTACCACTTAGACCACCGCACCCTTGAATATTTTATTAGTGTGTTTTTTTTTGTTTAACCCTTTACAGTCTGATGCGCCCAAAACGCGCCGTTTTTTTTCTTATGCTTACAGTCCGATAATGCCAAACCCGCCCGCTCCGAGGTTGTTTACATTGTTGCGTAGCGTCGCGCATTACTGTCTTAAACTTAACCGGAAGAGAGCCTCGTTTTCGATGTTTATTTT
This sequence comes from Radix auricularia, assembly GCA_002072015.1. Taxonomy (NCBI): domain Eukaryota; kingdom Metazoa; phylum Mollusca; class Gastropoda; family Lymnaeidae; genus Radix; species Radix auricularia. The sequence continues at coordinate 126,931 of MUZC01002114.1, forward strand.
GATACTAGTTTGAAGACGGTGTACTTAAGGGCTCATTTTTTACAATTTTTTGAAAAGTGACGTTTTTTTTCACTGGGATTTTAATGAAATGGTCAAAATATTGAAGGAACTTAAGCGTAATGTGGCTTCCTTATTCAGTGAATCTTGCAGTAATTAATATGATTATTGATTTTAATTTAAATAACACTAGTGATAGTTATAGAAACGCTGATAATACATTATATTAATTGTGACACGACATGGATGGAAATGGTTTTATAGACCATTATCAGACCAATAGTGGTCGATTAATTTTTCCCCAATAGTCAAATAATCAGGCCCTATACATGATTAATATCTGCCAGACGATGCTATTTCATCTAATTACTTTTCTTAGTCATACCAGACAATTACTACCAAAAAATAAGGAACTTTGTTTTCACTACAACTAGTGCAATGTGCTACAAAAAAGAATTTACTTGCAGCCAGTTTTCTCCAATTAAATTAAGAAGTTTTTTAAAATAAAAATGTAATGTTGGCATTCACAACATGCCTCTGGTTCACTCATACCAGTACAATAATGCCTGCTTTAGAAAAGCTTTAATAGACTTGCAAATAGGTAAGAGATCTACCTTATGACAAGGAAAAAATTTGGGGGGGGGGGGTTATCTGGATTTTTTTATGTGAACATCATTTGTATTATACACCTTAAAGACCAATGGATATGAAGTGTGTCCATTTGTTTGTACTTAGTTATTTTTATTTTCATTTTCCTACAAATAGTTTATTTTTTATGAATTAATTAGGAAAAGAACATTGATTTAAGAAAGTGTTATCTCCCCTTGCTTGGTCGCAGGGAGTAGAAAAGGCCGAAGCGCATTGGACTGTAAAGGGTTAAATTATTAAATGAAAAAAAATGTACACTTTCACTTTTTCAGTATTTTTCAAAATCTTATGTTATGGCATCATTATACTAGAGTATAACTATGTTTAGATTTTCCATCATTATCCTTAATTATCAATTCAGACTTCAATCAGCATTGAGCCTGGAGTGGAGGTTGAGGTAACCATTGCAGATGCTGCGTAATAAGGATTTTTCAAATAAATAAACTGAAAAGTTGATAAATGTTTTTTTGTTGAATTTAAAAATGAAAAATTCATTACTATTAGTATTAGTATTACTAAGTTATTGTATGTGCATGTGATGTTTTTAGTATATAAGCCTCCCTCAAATAGGAAATCTTGTTTGTAACAAAACCTTATTTACACTTACATTTGCATAGTGATTGGCCACATGAATAATTTTCAATATAATAATTAAAATTTAAAAATAACTAACAACAAAAGAAAGAAATTAGTGTGGTTTCCTTGGTGTTTTATTAATTTAATTCAATAACGTTAATAGTTTGTGAGGATAAGCTGATCAATAAATCATTTAATTTCATGATAATAAATCATCGTGTAAGCATTTATTTACGCCAGATGAAAACTTTTATTTGTTAGCTTTTAAAATGAGCTCATCAGTTGTTTTTTTTATCTTGTTCACTAAATTCATTCGTTCTTCCCATCCGGAATTCTGTTGCTTCAGGAAAACACAACACTTACCATTTAAAACTCTTATAAGAACAAGAAACTGTAAAACAATTTGTCACGCATACAATATATTGATCCATTTTAATCACTTGGAAGGCGACACCATAGTGCCGCATACGTTAAGTCTTTGTTTACTTTTGGCCATACTTTATACATGTACGTCATACTCATATATAATATATCAACCAAGACCACAAAATGTGTCCGGTTTGCTATTTTTTTCAAAACCTGCTAAAACTCCGAGAACTAATGTCTGGTCAGAGTAACCACTCGAATACTAATTACTATTTGCGCTTAAACATTGAAAACATTCACTTGATAATTGGAGGTCCTGCATACGACAAGCAACTAAAGACAAAACAACTTAAAGAGCATCATATTTGTTAGCTGTACGAGTTGCAAAGGTAAACAAGTCTGGTTTGAAAAATACTGTTTGAGTGACGTGATGTTGTGAGTTTTTCTTGCAGCGAAAAAATTGAAGCCTATAAATTAATACTATAAATTATAAACAACATAAACCTAGATCAGATTGTAAAAAAAAAAAGCAACTAGTAAACACAAAACTAAAACACTAGATTTATTCTTTACTTTAACAAACGGACCAGGGCTAGTCATAGTCAAAGACTGCACAAAATTCCTGGACTGTCTGACCATGATAATATTGTTAGGGTAACCAGTACAGTAAAAAGTAAAATAAATAAGATGCAATTGCATAAATAATACTAGTAGTAGAACAACAATATATCTTGGAATAAATACACCTTAATAAAATTACACCCACCAGCTGCTAATTTCGAACAAAATTTAAGTAAATTCAGCATAGATAATAATAATAGATAGCCCCGTAGAAGAAATGTAAAAGGAAATAAAAACAAATCTAAAAATTATGATGGATGAGAATGTTCCAACAAAACTAACACTAACTTCAAATAGAGTTAATAAACGCTGGCTCAATTCTAAATTTAAAAAGTTATTCAAACAAAAAGCTAACTTATTTACCCTTAGCCTTAAGGCTTCCAATTTAGAAAGGATACACCAAAAATACTTAAAAATTAAACACTTGACACAAGAACTTAGTTGGAATCTCCAAAATGAATATATACATGATGTAATTACTAAAGATAACAGTAATAACAGTAAAAACTTATGGTCCTTTATCAAATCCAAAAAAATAGAGCCTACAGGTATAGCTACACTAAAAAGCTCAAATAAAGAATAAAACCTATAATTTATCAAAACTATAATGGTAAAAATTAATGATAATAAATTCACTAAAGCTAGTATTAGTATCCTTAGCCCAAATATTTAGCAGTATCATTTTCTGCCTCAGGCACAGGCAACAAGGAAATTTAAATAAAATGGAAGAAATAGGTAACATAACTGTAGATGAGATAGGTATACATTCACTCCTAAAAAACTTAAATATAAACAAAGCTACTGGCCCAGATGAATTGCCTGCTAGTGCTAGGTTACTAAAAGAATTAAGCAATGAACTGTCCCCAACCCTTGTAGTTCTTTTTCAAGCCTCTCTAAGCCAGGGCAAACTGCCACAGGATTGGAAATTGGCCAAATTAACGCCAGTTTTTAAGAAGGGTGATAAATCAGACCCTGGTCACTGGTATTGGTAATTACAGTTACATATCTAGTAATCTAGTATCACTTAATACTAGTGGCACCTGTAAATTACTGGAACGCATAATTAATAGCAGAATAGTTAACCACTGTTAACCATCTTGACAAATATAATGCCCTATGCCCACACCTACATGGCTTTAGAAAAAATAGATCATGTGAAACACAATTAATAGGTCTAATAGATGAACTATCAAAAGGCTTAGACAATAAATTCAATAATGATCAGATAGATACAATATTAATAGAATTCTCAAAAGCATTTGACAAAGTTCACCACCTTAGTTTACTTAAAAATAACTTAAATTCTTTGGAATCCCATGTCCCTTACATCACTGGATCCAAGATTTCCTATTGGGTAGGGAGCAAACTAATAATGAATGGATACAAATCTGCACCAATAAAGTTTAACTCAGGAGTTCCACAAGGAACTGTGCTAGGTCCCTTACTATTTTTAATTTATATTAACTGATTTACCCAACATTATCTCAACAGGAACAAAATTTAGGTTATTTGCTGATGATTATATAAATAGTATAATCTATAGAACAATTAAGTCAGAACAAGATAACAAAATTTTACAAAAAGACTTGGATTTAGAGGAATTAATAAAATGGGAAACTATCTGGAGTATGTCCTTCCACCAAGAAAAGTGTCAACTTCTTAGAGTAACAAAGAAAAAGAAACAAACAAATTCAAAATATTTCATTTATTACTTATGGAAAAGAACTAACCCAAACTAAAGATGCAAAGGAGTCATAATAACTTAGAATAGAAACTGTCTTGGAATTCCCATGTCAATGAAGTTATTTTATAAAAAGAAACTTTAATTTTAAAAATGTAATAAAGATTATAAAACTAAAATGCTACCTCACGCTGGTGAGACCTATACTAGAATATGCATCTTCTGTATGGGACCCATCCACCAAAGAAAATATTGATAAACTAGAACTAGAACAAATTCAAAATAGAGCTGCAAGATTCATTACTGGAGAATATTCAAAACCGACAAGAGTAACACCATTAGTTAAATCATTAAACCGTGAAACATTAGAAAACAGAAGAACCAAGAGTAAATTAGTTAATGTAATTATACATAAAGCAATTAATTCTAATTTAGAAATACAACACAAAGATAACTTAATACAAACCTCAGATAGACAGAGATAAAAACACATTTCTTATTCCGTGTGCAAGAACAAACACACACATACAAATACAATAATACAAGTTTTCTTTCTTCGGGTGTGGAATGGGTTGCCTGAAGAAACCAGGAAAGCCAACACTTTATCATTTGAAACTCTAATAAGAATACTGGACTAAACACACACCATAGATATACCTAGGACGCAATAATCTTCTGTACAGAAGGAGCGTCTTTAACATATAAGATAAGTCTGCTTTTACGAAAAAGCTTGATCCTTGTTAAACAAGATTATTTCAGGGGAACTTTTGCATGTTTGCAGTGGCGTCGCTAGGGGGGTGCGGAGGGGGCGGGCCGCCCCGGGTGACACCATCAGGGGGGTGACACCAGACCGTAAAATTCTATATATTCCCGTTATTTGGCACTGGAAAACTCGGAGGATTTCTATGGGTTAAATCATGAGGGGTTGACACCATGAGCTACCGCCCCGGGTGACACCATGAGCTACCGCCCCGGGTGACACCAACCCTAGTGACGCCTCTGCATGTTTGATCAATTGTACGAATTCGAATTCACAGAGAAGGTGCTAAAACCAAAAAACAACTGTTGATACATTTGATTTCTACTTTGGTGATTTGAACGTTCAGAGTTTTTCGCATGTTTCCAGTCCGTTTCTTGCACACATCGACTCATTATATTTTAAATTTACTCTAAAATGTTTTTTTTTTTTAAAATACCTCAATGGACTGACGGGCATCCCGTAAGAAAGAGGTCGGCGAACAGGAGTGAGTAAATTACCTATTTTGGGTCAAAAGGGAATTCTTGGGGGTAATGCAGACTCATTTGGGACATATAACAATAATAAAAATCCACTGTAATCCACTAGATATATTAATAAAATGCGTCACATGTACGTTTGGAACATATGCCCTTTTTTATTTTTGAACCGGTTCCTTCCAGAAAATGCATCTTTAAATTTGTCAATTATGTAGATTTCTTACCTACGTACTATACGAAGACGCCTAGATCCACCCTAATTTCATTTATAATATATAAATTATATTGACACGAGTGACACTAATCTTAATCCACATGACTTTGAATGTATCAAGTATTCTTTCTGTCATGACTCATATTTAAAATGAATGCCTTACATTTACATGCTGGGCTCAGAAGAAAAGTTGTTTTACTTTTTATTATGCTCCTCTCGAATTGCGACGTCAAGAATTTGATGAATTCAATAGAGTTAATGACTACTTTGACTAACTTTAAATGGGCACATTTATCATTATATTTTGAATGGCCAAGGAACAGTGGCGGATTTAGATATAGGGCAGGGGTGCTGGTTGCCCCTCGCGCCCCTGTGGGGTCTCAAAGTGTCCCCTTTTAAGACGCCCTTGATGAACCCTTTTTTTTCTGCTCTAGTTACACCTTTTTGGATCCCAGACAACTGACTGAGACTGTTAAGACTGAAGATTAAAACTTTGTTTTAATTAGAGAAATTTGAGATGTTCAATGTTACATTAAAATAGATTTATTACGAAAACTAAAAGATGAACATTTCGTACATTAATTAAGCGGACCATTTTCCCTTCACCAAGTCCTTTTCTCACTTCATCAAGTCTACTTCTCACTTCACCAAGTCCTTTTCTCACTTCATCAAGTCTATTTCTCACTTCACCAAGTCCTTTTCTCACTTCATCAAGTCTATTTCTCACTTCACAAAGTCCTTTTCTCACTTCACCAAGTCTATTTCTCACTTCACCAAGTCTATTTCTCACTTCACAAAGTCCTTTTCTCACTTCACCAAGTCTATTTCTCCCTTCACAAAGTCTATTTCTCCCTTCACCAAGTCCTTTTCTCACTTCATCAAGTCTATTTCTCACTTCACAAAGTCTATTTCTCACTTCACCAAGTCCGTTTCTCACTTCACCAAGTCATTATAAAAACCACTTACCTTTTTATCAAAAGACTATGCTCATATGTCCATAAGGCCTCGTATTGAGACGAGCTATCAGCAATGGCGGATTTAGCTTTGTCTGCGTGGGGGGCGAGGAGAATTTCAGGGGGCGCCGAAAATTTTACTAAAAACAGATTTTTGGGTAAATACTAGTGCTGTTAACGATTAATTTAAATTTAATTGTTAACTTTTGAAAATTTAACGATTAATTAATCGTTAATTTCGATTAAAGCCACAAATGTTAATTTATGATGTTATAAGTAACGTTCTGATAAAAATCTAAATAACACTGGAATGCTTCTTTATATATCAACTTTTTACCAACTACGCAAAAGTGTGTTGACATTAATTGTTTCAAGTGATGAGCGGGTCTAATTGACAATATAACCAGCAGAACTGAACAATCATTGACATGGACCTGATGTAACTGGTATGCTCAAAACGGTTTTGGCAAGGAATGACATTATCAGATATTGGCGTTCATTAACTTTCCACCATTGTACTGTATTAATGGATTCAAGAACGTTCATCTCCATTTTGTAACGCAGTAATTCATCAGAAGAGCTGTCGTCATTTCTGCCCCTAAGTCAAACGCCATTACTGCCATTAGCTTCATACGCTTTTCATTTGGTTTGATAAGTAGGCAAACTTTATCAACATTTTGAACATTCCCGTCAGTCAATATTTTAAAACCAAAATGTACATGTCATCTTCAGGAAATTCATTATTTATCAGGCGCTATTTTTAAAAAAAATTCTTTATATATACTTTTTTTTTTAACTTCCAATTATTTGTAAGTGATGTGTCAATTAATCGTTAAGAATTATTTAATCTTTAAACATTTTTAATTATTACTCGAGAAATTAATCATTAATTTCTGCAGCCCTAGAAATAATAATTATGAGCCTACAAATTTAGTAAATTTTCCAAATCATCGAACAAGACAAACAGAAGAAACAATGTAAACAGATATGTTTTCAAAATAGTGACGCATATTTATTTCAATAGTATATATTTTTTTTATCTAAGAAAGAAACTTAGTTTATGCGAATTTGTATAGAGCCCTGAGCCTTATTTAAATTCCTTTCTACCTGAACCTAAACGATTTATCGTTGACTCAAAGTCAAAGTTCTCACGTTCATTTGAAATTATTTCCAATCCAGACAGACGTTCGTTTTTAATTTTTGAGCGCAAATAATTTTGATGATTTTCAATCATTGCTACCAAGAAGATTCAAATAAATTTGTAGAGTATTGACAAATTAGGGAGTCCTGATGCCATTTATTTTTCAAACAAGAATGGTAGAAAGTCTTTAAGTTGTAGCTCACTAGTTGTAGATAGTGATGGATGTTGTGATGGATGTTAAGATGTACGTTTTGATGGACGTTGTGATGCATACAATCTTTGATGGTATACTGTTCAACAATTGCTTCTTCAGGGCAGTGGCATCGCTAGGGGGGTGCGGTGGGGGCGGGCCGCCCCGGTGACACCATCAGGGGGTGACACCAGACTGTAAAATTCTCTATATTCCCGTTATTTTGCACTTGAAAACTCGAAAGAATTCTATGGGTTAAATCGTGAGGGGTGACAACAAAAGCTACCGCCCCTGGTGACACCATGAGCTACCGCCCCGGGTGATACCAAACCTAGTGACGCCTCTGCTTCAGGGTTAATATGTTTGTAAATTTTGCATCAACTTCAAAGAGAATCTTTATTTTCTTCCATTTTTGATGGAGCAATACAATAGAAATAAATAGCTGTGCCCTTAAAGTCATTAAATCGATCATCTATTTATTTTAGTAGTTTATCCAAGATAGTGAAGTATGTTTCAGATTTAAAACTAGTAGTTGGATCATCAGCCCTTTCATCTCTACTAAGTTCACCTGCCATAATTTTATTTTTTGCAAATTTGAGTTTGCAAATTTGAGTTTCTTTTAATTTTGTTTTTAACATCTAGTTTCGAACAATTTTCGTTAATATATGATTAGACATCTACTTTCAGAGTATTAAAAAGCTTGATCGCTTCTCTTTTCAACAAACTTATTTCTTCCAACATCGATCAATCGTTTTGCAATTGCAATGTCAATACTCTTGCGCTACAAGTGGTTTGATAACACGAAAATATCATCCAGCTTTTGTACAAATAGCATTAGAAAAAACAAAAGAATATTTGTTATTAAAACATATAGTCCTACAGCTTCTGCTCTGACTTCCGACACTTCCTCTGTTATGTTGATTTCCCTGAATTTATATCTTCTAGAGTGGCTAGAATAGCAGAGAATGATTCGACAACTGCATCGACTGCATGCTTATGTCTTGACCATCTTGTATTAGAAAGTCATTTCTGAGTTTTTACTGTTAATTCATATTGAGATTTATGATCTTTTTTAAGAGTATGTAGACGTGGTAAACTAGACGTAAAGAATGCATACAACCTTTCAGCTGAGCCCAAAACAAAAAAACAAACAAAAAAACAAAACAAAAAACTGTACACTACTGTATACAGAAATTGCTTCGGTAGTGACCAAATTAAGAAACATGGGGACAACATTGGGTGAAAGTTTTAAGTCCCCGCTTAATTCCAGACATCACAGATGCGCCATCGTATGCCTTTCCTGCACAGATTGTGATGTCAATGTTTCGCTTTTGTAATGTGTAGTTCCGTTAGAATCTTCTAAGCAAATGCAGGTTTGCAGCATTTCTGTCTACCAAAGTATACAAGCCTATAAATCTTTCCTCAACATTTCTTAATTTTAAAACTGAACGTAAAGTGACATCTGATGAATTTTAGATATATATATATCGTTTAATCAATAATTAAAGAAAAGAAATGTGAAGACTTAACTTTATTATCAATTGCTGTTGATAATTCAGGTGCAAATGATTGAATTAAATGAATTTGCACATCATTACTTAAATAAATTTCATTTTTCTTTTTAAACTTTAGATGACTGTTTAAAGTGGAATCATAGTTGGCTATAAACTTAACATTTAAAGAAAATTTTTAGTATTTCTACAACTACCATCAATAAAGCAAGATTGTTCTCTGTTTTGTTAAAACAATGTCACGTCTAACATTCGTTTCAATGCTTCTCTACTCTTTTCCACTTAGCGACGCTCCTGACTGACCAAACCAGATATTGCAGTTTTGAAATACGATATTTAGCAAGCCAATATTGTCGTATTGCAGTTTAGTGATTGATTAAAAGTTTCGTGTTTAACAATCTTTTTTTCTGCTCTAGTTACACCTTTTAGTGTTCATTAAGGGGGGCGCCATTTTAGACCGAACAGGTGCGCGGGGGGGGGCGACCCGCCCCCTGCCCTATAGCTAAATCCGCCACTGGCTATCAGTCAGTTTTTATGACAAAGAGTTTCATTATCATGTGTTGTGTCACGATATGATAACAGTTGTATTATCATTGATTGTTTGTGGCTGATAACGATTTCCAAGGAAGGTCTACATGAGTCAAAAATCTATAATTAGAAATACAATTTCCTTGGAAGTGAGGCACAGAAGTTACTCAGTTTGTGCTACACAGATGACAATGTTAGATAATAAACATGAAAATAATAAGCGATGCATGTGATTTGTAAAATAAGTTATGTATCTTAAGTTGGCAAACATTATGAGCTTTCATATTTAAAATAAAAAAAGTTGTAGACTTATACATTGGTAGTGCAGTATTGCTGGCAATTCTACGAAATATTGTTAAATATACATTCGTAGATTCTATATGTTATTCTAAATCAGTCATTTTGTTATGCAAAATATAATTATAGATCACATTTTAGAAAATTGAGACCTTATGTTCCGGGAAAATCCAATATCGCTGGAGAAATGTGACGTCACTTCCAATAAACTCCACCACTAAATATATTTCTTTGACGTCCGCTAGGAGGCTACCTATGGCGCGAAAACGTTGGTTGCGCTGTGGTGCGCAACGACCAAACGTCGGAACATCACTTCAAAGATGTCGACCACACACAGTTCGAACTCCATCCGTGAGTCTAGGAACTACATCTCGCTGCGCACGATCACCGCTCCGACGGTGAGAACTTCAACCTCTAATCTTATGAAGAGGACGAAGAAGAAAATCAAAAGGGCTTTTGCATGCTGCTTTCCATGCATGCGCCGGAGGAGAAAGGAAACCAGCCCATTCCAAGAACAGGATCTCAATGATGGATCTGTCTCCGGCGACTCTCTCTCAAGTTATTACCCAGAATCCTTGAATGCTCTCTCTAGTCATGACTCCGAGTCCATCGTGACGTCATGTGAAGAAAGCTCAACTAGCTCCGATGGCTCCCATTTGAACGTCAGCCTGATCGAGATACTCGGAGGGTTCCCCGACTGGCCCCTGCCGAGCTTTGATGGAATGCAATCTCAACTTTTCAAGAGACTGACAAGCCACAGTGTCGTTAAAAAGGAAAGCGTCGTGGACGTCCGGTCTGGGGCTGGGGACGCGCCATTACCCCCTGCCTGCACGCTAACTGTTGCCATCCCGTATAAACCGCTCTACGTGCCTCCGCCAGTCAAAGGAAGCCTAGAACCGAAGAGCTGCTACTGGATCATCATGGCAACCATGTTAAGCATCGTCGTTGAGATTATCTTCCAGAACCTCATTCTAAGGTACTGAGAAGCTCCGACGCTATCCACACCTTTCCTAACGACACGCCACCAAAACCACCGAGAGAAGAAAATAGTTCCCAAATTTTACCGAGAGAGACACACTCAAAACCCGTGATAATGAAACTTTCCCGTTTTTTACCGAGAGCGACTACACTTAATACAATGAGAGTGAAACTTTACCGAGTGTTCTCGAAGACGAACTAACAAATTCCAATGAGAAAGCCAAGAAATAAGAAAATCCTCGTTGAGGATATTCCCTAAACTAATACAAAGTGCTTAGAAAAAGCGCTTTCAGCCCGAAGCGGCAAGGAGAAAAAGCCAAGAACCCCAAGGTCTACACTCACGATTAACTGAGTATGACCACACCATAAACCAAGTCTGACCACCCCATAAACCAAGTCTGAGCACACCACAACCCGTGACAAGGGAATTCTCCAATAAACCAAGACTACAAATCTCAAATACCAGACCGCGACGACTGTACCCTCCATTCTAATAGATTGGATCTTAAGTTTCATTCTCTTGTTTGGCACCTCTTGTTCCCGTCCAATTTGCCTCAGATGGCAAACTTTACTAATCTAATATATATATTAGGGATGTTATCGATTAAATTAAATTTAATCGTTAACTTTTGAAAAATTACCGATAAATTAATCGATAATTTTGTTAAGCTAAAAATAAAATTGTATGACGTCATTAAATTGAAAATTTCAAGGGAAGTATTAAAAAACGGGCTATTGCTATTTACATTTACTTATTTTTAAAACAGTTAGCACTGAAAACAAGTTAAATAACGTATTAAAGTTGAGGCACTTGAATGAAAATTTCAAATTAATTTTATAAATATAAAAGTAATACAGCTGTATAGAAATTGTTTGATGATAAGTAAAAACATAAAGATAATCTTTTTATCCAAGTGGTTCGAAAGCTATGATTTTTTTTCTAAGCCCTCATAATCCTTTTTTCCCCACCTTTTTGTTTTCCTTCATATTTTCTGCCATTTTATTGCATTTTAAAAAATTGCCCATTACCTAAGTATTTAATTTAATTAAATTTAAAACACGTACTATTGTTAGAAGACATATTTAAAAATATGTAGAATCTAGTTCAATAGGCCTATAATGTCAATGAATTTAAATTCTGTTATTTTTAAATAGTTAAAAACAATGTTTTTTTTTAAATATCATTGTCCTTATAAAACAGGTTATTTTAAAGTATACTCTTTCTGAATTCC
>MUZC01002114.1:139314-155453 GCA_002072015.1 Radix auricularia
TCTAAAAGAGATCTGAATAGGATTATATGTAGATATTTTAAGTCAAAACGACACGGAATATCCATTTGGGGGATGGTTTGGGGGGGGGATCTATTTGATATAAGTATAAACGTTTTAAGTTTGATGTAATTTTTCGATTGGTTTTTGGTCAAACGCCTCTGGCCATTCTAAATATAATGATAAATGTGTCCATTTAAAATTAGTCAAAAGTATTCATTAACTTTATTGAATGCATCAAATTCTCGACATCGCAATTCGAGAGGAACACAAAAAAACTTTCTTTTGAACTCATTTTTTAAGGCATTAGTTTTAAATATGACAGACTTGATACAGTCAGATTAGGATTATTGTCACTCGTGTCAATATAAATGAAAGTAGGTTGGATTTAGGTGTCTTCATATAGTACGTAAATACGAAATCTAACATAGATGACAAATATAACAAATGCATTGTCTGGAAGGAACCGGTTCAATAGTGGGCATATATTAAAAAGCGTGAACGTACACATGACGTATTTGAATATATCTAGTGGAGTGCAGTGGATGTTATATGTCCTAGATGAGTCTGCATTACCCCCCCCCCCCAAATACCCTTTTGATCACATACGAGGTAATTTACCCCTGTTCGCCGACCTCTTTCTTGCGGGAATCAGCCAATTGAGGGATTTAAAAAAATACATTTAAACATATTATTTTTAAATAAGAATTGAAAAAAAAACTTGTGAGCTTCGAAGTAAAAAGTTATGATAATATTAGACATTTTAATGTCATAGTATTTTTTCAATCATCAATTTGCAGGAATTACTGTATTTTGCGACGCAAAAGATGACACCCTACTTTCCTGCACAAATGTGGGGTTCGTACAGTATTGAGTATTGTCCATTTTCCTCTTCCAGCGCATACCCAGATACCTAATAATTTTTAGAAAACATGAGATGTGATATCAACAGTGGCTTCGCTAGGGGGTGTCGTGGGGCGGGCCGCCCCGGGTGACACCATCAGGGGGTGACAAAAGACAGTAAACTTCTTACATTCCCGTTATTTGGCACTGGAAAATTCGGAGGATTTCTATGGGTTAAATCATGAGGGGGTGACACCATGAGCTACCGCCCCAGGTGACACCATGAGATACCGCCCGGGTGACACCAACTCTAGTGACGCCTCTGGATATCAATGTGATAATTTTAGATCAAATAATTTTGAAAACTGTCATTAGAAGATCGAAATTAATTTGAGGAATTGTCATGTATCTAAATATTCTAGGTCTATCAACAATGCAATGAGCCTTGTAATATCAATAGTCACATTAGCGAGCTTAATCGCGCAGGTTAATCACATCAAATGGTTTTTGATATCACCGCTGCATTGTTCATTAGCTGTCTTGCTATGCCCTGCATGACAACTAAACATATTTTTAAAAAAATGTAATATATAAAACAAGCTGAATTCATACTTAATCTTATAGGGCTTTAAGCTGTGTAGGGGCTCATTTTGCTATCAAATCAGTACAGAGAAAATCATGTCAAAACGGTAAAAGAATGCAAGGGTACCTAATGCCTAATGAAAAGGAAAAATTATTGCCGGTCGTCTGATACGTAAAAGTTTGAGAATCACTGGCTTACGATTTATTTAATGTCTTTTACATAGATTCACGCGTGTTACAATATTACAATGTAGACCGACAATAAATAAATACTTAGATGACAAAAAAGTGGTTTGAAACATACTTCTTTTTCAAATAGAAAAAGTTTTTTTTTTGTGGAGGGTTGGGGGTCAAAGTTTTGTGACGTACTTTTGGAGGGGGGGGGGTCTACGATTTTGTGACGACGCGTGACGTAGGGGGGAGGGGGTAAAAAAACGGCCAAATCGCGTGACGTCATTTATGGACGGCCCCTTTGCAGACCACGGTGGCCTATGGGGCAAGTGATGCAACGTTCTCAAGTTTCTAGAGCTACAACATAGGGTAAGTAGCAAGGAAGAGGGCGTTGTTTCCTAGCACAATACCTGGTCGCCTTTACTCTATCCCAACTAATGTCAGGTATTCTATTCCGGGCTGAGTAAAGTAAGTGGCGCCCTCTGCCACCGGAACAAGCTCATACAAATATTCAAAGCCGACAGTTTTGGTAGACCAGCGGATCTCGTTAACGCGCGGCTACCGCTCGCCTTACAACTTAATTGAAGATGAAAATGTTTTTTTACAAGGGCTGAGGAAATTTACGAATTATTTCTCGATTAATCGTTAAAATATATTAAAGATTAAATATTTTTAACGATTAATCGGCTTATCACTTACAAATTATTTTGGAAGACAAAAAGTTTTTTTAAATATTTTTTTATTTTATTATTATTTTTTAAATAATAAAAAGCGGTCTTCTTCTTCTCCTGCGTTCTCAAAATCTTTTTGAAGGAGGATTTAGATCACAGGCCCTATATCCGTGATGTATTGCGCTGTGGCTGTCAATTGGCTCAGACCACCATACAGTTCATCGTGAAGGGTAGCTTCCTGGGGCTAAATGGCTGCCAGGGTGTGGAAGTACAGAGGGCAGTTCAAAAAGCGGTCGAAAAGTAATAAATTTCCTGACAATTACACTAACATTTTTGTTTTAACTATTGACTGACGATAATGTTCAAAATGTGGATAAATTATGCTTACCATGGTTCTAACACTTCGCCTACTGATCAAAGCAAATGAAAAGCGTTTTAAGCTTATAGCAGTACTGGAATCTGACTCAGAGACAAAAAATGACGACAGCTCTTCTGATGAATTACTTCGTTACAAAATAAAGATGCAGACTCCTGAATCCATTAACGCTCTACAATGGTGGAAACTTAATGAGCACCAATATCAAATAATTTCACTCCTTGTCAAAACAGTTTTGTTCGTACCAGTTAGCTAAGTTCCATGAGAATGACTGTTCAGCTCAGCTGGTTATATTGTCAATTAAAGCTGCCCATCCCTTGAACGAACTAATGTCAACACACTTGCGTAGTTGATTAAAAGATGACATATAATAAAAGAGACATTCCAGATATCAACAAGAACGTTTAATAAGTGTTACTTATGACTTCATACATTTTAATTTTTGGCTTTAATCGAAATTAACCATTAATTAATCGATGATTTTTTCAAAAAGCTAACGATTAAAGTAAATTTAATCTTTAACAGACCTAGCTTTTACATGAAATCGTTTAAACACACAAAAAAACAACAACAACAAAAAAAAAACACTAATGAGCTAAAAGAATATTTAAAAAAAAAAAAAATTAAGTAAAATTTCGGAAAGATCGACCACAACACAACCCTGGCTTTTATTTGAGGAAATGGTTGTTGATAGAATTAATGGTAAATTTCGTGGTAAAGATCAGCCAGGGAGGCTCTCCTTATTCTCATTTGAAATAACGTATACAGTCATTTAGAAATAGAATGAAGTACTTAGAAAAGGAATAAATGGCGGTTACATAATTATTATGAATTGTAACATAAAAGTTTATTTACATTGATTCAAACATATGCTTGTAGATTTAAAAAGGGTTAACATGCAAACTCATAAAACTGATGTAATTGGCTTGAGTTTTATTATTATGTCATTCTTAATTACAACATTCAAATAGTAATACAAGTCTTTAGGGGCTTATTGCTGTTAACAAACGCCGAATTTTTACAAAACTATAAACTTGCATCCCTAGACTTGAAGCTGTCTGCAAGTAGCCGTGTAATTGTATGCAACCTGCCGGGGAAGAAAATCACATTTTTTATGCTCTTATAGTCAGGTTGTACATTGATGTCATAGACGTCGCCTACTAATACAAACTTTGTATCACAATCTGTTGTCAGCTTTTGTTCAACTGCATATGCATGGATATGGGGATTCCAAGCTAACACTCATTCAATACTTGTGCGGATATGCTGGCCTTCCATCGAGTGTCTCCCCAGACGGTGGATAGGGAAAGCCCACCAGATAGGGAGGTTACCGGAGAAATAAAATACCCAGGGGGACAATTATCAGCCCTTCTGCATTGTAGGAAGTGGAGGGATCCACCAAGGCTAGGGATCCAAACTGAACAAAGGCAGCTACCCAAATAGGAAATTTAGCAATTTGAAGACATTTTAAACAGGCCGAAACTAAAGAATCCACCAGATATACAACCAGCTGATAATGAACTGCAAATTGGCTGTAATAGTCCCACAAAAGAAGAGATTTTTAGGGTCATAAAATAAACTCAGAAAAGGAAAGGCTGAAGGAGCTGATAATGAGCTGCAAATTGGCTGTAATAGTCCCACAAAAGAAGAGATTTTCAGGGTCATAAAATAAACTCAGAAAAGGAAAGGCTGAAGGAGCTGATGACATCCCAGCAGAGGCACTGAAGGCGGGATTGGAAACCAGTGTGGAAATGCTATACCCTCATGAATATAATGAAAGAATTGCAAGTTCCTTCAGACTGTAAGGAAGGATACATTATCAAGATCCCAAGGAAAATGGATTTAAGCTCCTGCTGCAATTACATAGGGATCACCCTGCTGTCCATCCCAGGAAAGGTTTTAAACTGTGTAATACTTAACAGGATGAAAAACGCTGAAGACCCTCTGCTGCGCGACCAACAATCTGGCTTTCGCATCAACAGTTCCTCCACTGACCAGATAGCGACACTGCGCATCATTCTGGAGCAGTCACTAGAGTGGAACTCGCCTCTCTAAAAGCCTTCGACAGTGTCGACAGGCAAACCCTGTGGAGATTGCTAAGGCATTATGGGGTGCCACAGAAGATTACTGATATAATCAGAAACGCGCACGAAGGGATAAACTGCCGAGATGTCCATAGTCAGCAGGTGACAGATGATTTCCAGGTGAAGACTGGTGTGAGACAAAGTTGCTTGCTGTCACCCTTCCTGTTAGCCATTGATTGGGCGATAACAACATCTATACAACAAATAAGGAATGGCATTCAATGGACGTCATGTGATCAACTTGATGATCCCGACTTTCCTGATGACCTTGCCCTTCTTGCACATACACAACAACAGATGCGGGAGAAAACCAACACTGACGCAGCAACTTCTGCTAGCATGGGTCTCAACATACACAAAGGTAAGAGTAAAATCCTCAAGGTTAATGCCACCAGTACATCACCCATCATGCTTGAAGGGGAAGCCCACGAGGAGGTGGAGAGTTTTGTTTACCTTGGCAGCGTGGTAGAAAAACAAGATGGTACAGATGCTGATGTCAAAATATGGAACGGAAAAGCAAGAGAAGCTTTCCAAAAACTTAAGGATGTTTGGGTCTCCAAAATCTTAAGCAGCAAGTTAAACGTAAGGATTTTAAACGCTGTGATGAAAGCTGTGCTGCTTTATGGAGCCGAGACTTGGAGGACAACGGCCGTAAATCTGACCAGAATCCAGTCGTGTATCAACAATTGTCTAAGAAGGATTCTCAGGATTCAATGGCCCGACGAAATCAGCAACCGAGATCTGTGACAGCGGACAAAACAGAAGCCAATTGTGGAAGAGATTCTTCAGAAGCCGAGGAGGTGAATTGTTTATACACTAAGAAAAACTCCTTTTAATACAATAAGGCATGCCGTGAAATGGAACCCACAGGGTAAGCGGAAAAGAGGCCGCCCAAAAAACACTTGGCATCGAGAATTGTAGGCGACTTCAAGAGAATTGACAATGAATGGAAGATCCTAGAGAAGTTAGCCCATTATAGAGATGCCTGGAGGTCTCTCGTAGGTGGCCTATGCCCCTGGAGGAATTGCAGACTCCGACGATGATCAGTGGATGCCCGTCATGGGCGAGAAGGCCCAACAAGCATTCAACATTTCTGAAAAACGTTATGTCACGTACAGCCGTATAGCAGGAAACATTTTTAAAATATTTCTCGAAGCAGCACGTTTTTTAGTATTGTACGAACCTACTGGATGATTAGGTGAAAGTAATTCACTGAAATTAAACTTTATTTTTTTCTTAATCTGCGCTGTTGTGAACTATGAAAGTACTTATGTGGAAACTCATAACAAGCACCTCTCTTAACGAGAATTCGCATAACGAGCAAAAAAATATTTGAAGAAGTTGTCCCTTTAGCGAGCGAGAATTTGTATAACGAGTTACGCAGAGAAGGGAAATCCCTATTTCCCGACATTAATTTGTGAGCCGGGACTTGCTTAGTGGAAAAGAATAGAGAATTATAGAAACGAATGATAGGCGTGACGTTGTTTTAGCAAAACAAGGTTTGCCATTTAGAGGACACAGAGAACATTCGTGCTTTATAATGGTAATAAAGATGGTAATAAAGTTAAGTCTTCACATTTATTTTCTTAAATTATTGATTCAACCATTGATATATCTAAAAATGATAAGATGTCACTTTATGTTCAGTTTTAAAATCAGGACATGTGGAAAGGTTTTAGGCTTTTATACTTTGAATAATATTAGGGAAACAAAGAAACAGAAGTCATTATCATAAAAATTCTTTTGTAAAAAATTCTTTATTAACTTTTACTTTGCTTATTTATGTCCACGAATATAATGACAAGTAAAAATAATTATTGCACAAAGTGTTAAACATCACTTATATGAAATATGAAAGGCACTTGAGCCTAAAGACATGCTTTGTAACAATGATGAGTCAAGTTTGATTATGAATAAAACAACTTTACATTTTCTTAGAAAACTTATTGTAAATAAGATCAGGTAAAGGTGTGCAGACTCAGGGAAAGTAAACTCAGACACTGAAGTGAACATTTCATAGCTTTGCACAGATTAATCCTACACATTACGGAATACAATAAATAACAATCAACTTATACAGTGGGAAAAATATTTAAATTTTCACAGAAAAACTTTAAGCAAGTTTGTCGGAATAAACGTATAAATGCTATATATATATATAGCACAGTAATTTTTCTTTACTACATCTTCAAGTTTTAATCATTCCCTGTTTTTGTTGTAATATGTGTAAGACTTCATAATAAATAAATTTAACCACAATGTACAGGCAAACATTTTAAAACAAATAGTCAAGGATGTATTCATACACAAACATACAACAAATATATTTATCCCAATCTAAACTGACAAATGAGCACTCAATATTCCAAGATCATGGCCATAAAAGGGAAAAATGTTACAAGGGAGTTAATTATTAAATCGCTGCATCTGCACATCATCCATCCCTGGGTTATTATTGCGGTGTCGCAAGAATAGCAGCACGCTGACTGCACCCACAATGAGGCCTAAGAATAATGTACCAAACGCAATGCCCACTCTGGCTCCTGGCAAATATAAGAAGAGATATGAATAAATAATGGTGATAAATTTCTTTTTCAATAAAACAGCATTCATGTTAGAGCTCTGGCCTATTGTTGCGGTGTCGCAAGAATAGCAGAACACTGACGCCACCGAGGATGAGGCCTAAGAATAAAGTACCAAACGCGATGCCCACTCTGGCTCCTGGCAAATATAAGAAGAGATTTCAATGAATGATTAAAAAAATTAAGAATTTTACCATGTAAGAAATTGACAGAGGGAAAGGGGAAAAATGCTTAAAGAGTGACACTTAAATGTTACAATTTGTCATTTATTCAAGGGTCAGGCATTTTGACATGAGACGCGTGTTAATAAAAGCACTGACCCAGTAAGTGCATTGATCATTCTGTTACAGTATTTATTTCTTATCTTCTACTACATCACTAGCCAGAGACCGTTTGGGTTATTCATTTTTTTAAGCTTAAGCTAAAAACCTTTTAATTATTTAACTTATCTTGCATATCCCATGTTTTATTATAAAACTATTTTCTCTGATGTGTTAACTTTAGTAAAATACACTTTGCTAATTTTATGTTTAATTGTTAGATCATACTTATTGAAGTTAAAAAAAATGCATAGTGTGTGAAATACCATAACTTTAAGCATTATTAACTGTTACTATTAATAAAAAATCTCAACAACCAATGCCAAAGTCAGAAATTCTTAATGAACAGAGAAAGCAGACATTTTAAAATAAAATTAAGTGTTTTTTTTAACCTATGTACATTTTCTTTTTTTCTTTCTTAAATTTTTTTTTTTTTAAAGGCAAAAATAGATTTCCAAAACAAATGAGATTGGTTCCTAATCTTGAAGAGCACCAATAATATTTTTTCTTCCTCTCCACCAATTCTCTCAATCATCAGTAAATAATATCAGTTTAAATACAGTTGGTACAAGTTCAAGATGGTATATAAGTCATTTTATTTCCCTAGATTAAATTTAATGATATTAGTCAGTTTTTGGTCCCCAACCTTTTAATGCGCGGACCGGTCACCATTTGAACATTTTACAGCGGCCCACTAATTTTATTTTCGGGGGGTGGATTGTTTATAATATATTTATTAAATTTAATTTTATTTTTAAATGCCTTCAAAATAAAATGCAGTTACTTACACCAAAATAATGAATATAAAGGGATTTAACCTTATAAATAACTAAAACTCAATGAGAACCCTGAGCTTGTTATTCTGAAAGGAGACGGTTCCATTTGGGGGACATAGGAGACATTGACACCCGAAATGTTTCGCTTATTTTCTGTTTTTTTCCTTTGTGTTGGTTTGGTTGCTATCACAGCAGAAAACCTGTCTTCACACAGATATCATGTCTGAAATGGAAATATGGATTTAAATCTCAGGATATTCCGCTTTGAATTTAAGTTTTAAGACTGTTGTCATTTGAGATCTCCTGCCCCAACCCCCTGTTGATCTTGTCCTTGCACAGACATACCAGATTCACCTAGTTTGTTAACACATGGCTCGCAGATCCATACTTTACCAGTTAATTGGCTTCAGTGGCTGGGAAGGAGCGCTCAAACTCTTTTGAAAGCAAAAACAGGTGATCATCCACCAACTGGTAGAAATGATCGCTCAGACTTAGTTAAGCCTAAAATCCCAGCTAATGTTTGAAACAAATTTAAAATGTCTCAGATCACCCGCTGTCACCAGTTTGGCTTTAAATTTAAATGCATGTCAACTTGGATGAAAACAGTTGTTACTTTCCCCTGGAGGGACAGATTATAGTTCATTGAGCTGGGTCAATTTGACATAGGTAAGTCAGTTTTGTGACCTATATATTAGCACTGAAATGTGCTGTTTTCTGTGACTTATTTTCTAAAAGAATTCTTTGAAATGGCTCTAGTTATTTTAATAGTCGTGGTTAGTGATTTTCCTCAGGATCAACTTCTTTTTACTGTGTACAAGAGAAGACATAAGTGTACAAGAGAAGACATCTGTGTACAAGAGAATACATCTGTGTACAAGAGAAGACATGTGTGTACAAGAGATGAGATCTGTGTACAAGAGACTACATCTGTGTACAAGAGACTACATCTGTGTACAAGAGAAGACATCTGTGTACAAGAGAAGACATCTGTGTACAAGAGAAGACATCTGTGTACAAGAGAAGACATCTGTGTACAAGAGAGGACATGTGTGTACAAGAGAGGACATGTGTGTACAAGAGAAGACATCTGTGTACAAGAGAAGACATCTATGGTCTGTTTCCATTTCCTCACAAAGTTGCTGAAACAGGGGCGAGTTAAAGGCATCAGTAAATACACATTTAAATTCCAGTGAGAGTTTTTGGCCAGCCAGCATTTCCCTGTGAATGATGCAATGAGAAGATTCACTCTCGAATGATAAAATGAGAAGATTCACTCTCAGGTGCTGCCCTCTTCATCCTAGTTGTTAAACCAGTTAGTTGTTCCTCTCTAAGTTGAAATAAAAGGACCATTTTTTTTTGTCTTGATATATAACCATAGCATCCTGTGTCTTTTCCTGTGGTTTTGGTTGGCAATGATAGTGAACATGAATCATGATGCACATCTTTCTGTTAAAGATATCACACATACACAAATAGTATTGCGTTGTTATCCATATCTGTGGAATGTGTACCATATTAATATAGCAATGCTCAATTATGCCTCAATTTCTTCGGCTATTTCCATAATGCTTCAAGTCACAGCGGTAGCTGAAAAAGACACATGTGTACTCTTTCAAATAACAGCATTTCCTAAAAGTTCATGGCACATTTGTTCATTGGATGGGAAAATTAAGTCTTCATTGATAGTGAAATTGCATTTTAGCCTTAGCTATATGGTAAACAATGAAGCATGATTGTCATATACTGTCTTTCGTGTTTCAATTTTTAAATATTTTTTTCAAAATGCTTCAAGGTGGTTTTTATAATTTGGAAAGTCTTACAATCCCGATAAAATTACACCTCAGTATAAAACAAAGAAAATAATATAATTTTACAGTACCATTTTCTCTACAGAATTGTATCGGTCCATGGCCTGGGGGTTGTAAGTTACTAAATTTTTTTCATTACCAAGTTTAATTTTTGTTCCCCAACTTTCTAACCACAAATTGATAAAACCAAATGAAAAATTTTACACTAATTGCCACCATGAGAGAATAGAGAAAAGTCATAACACAAAAGAATAGCTGTGTAAAAAATTGTTTGCTGTAAAAAATCTCAGTCCATGAGAGGAGGGCAGGTAAAAGAAAAATAAGAGAATATTAAATTTGTAGAGGGTGTAACAATAATTAGGGAAATTCAGCTCATGTAAGCCTTTATCACAACAAAAAAGAGCAAAATGAAGAGCCAAAAAGATCCATTAGTCAATGATCTTGCATGATAAGTGCATCCAAGCTCATCACAAGTAACTCAAAAAGTTTCTAATCATACTGAAGCTGCATAATGGTCTCACAAAATCACAAGCCAGAAATGTGCTAAAAATAATATTAATTAAAGTAAAGATAAAATATACTCTGTAAATAATTCTTCTTATGCAAATTATTTTGTGGTGAGAATTTAAAAATTATCGTCTGGTAAGCTCTGATCATATCTGAATTTCTGACTTTCCTATGTAACTAGTAACACTAACAAATAATTTTATCCTTCATTGTTTTGGAAGCAATTATTGATGTCTGATTCTAGTAATAATAATCATAATAAAAAAATTTTCTTTAACAAAAATCTTACCAGTATCAGATGAATTATCTGTGGAAGCTCCAATGCATGCTGGAAATAATTATATCATGATGTTTATTTTTTTTAAAAAGAGTTATGTTAATAAAATTTTTTTTTCAATTCAATAAATTTTTCAAATATTTGGCCATCATTTTATTTATATAAAAAAAAGTAATAATAAGAAAGTTTATTGGGAAGGTATTTTCATTACCAGTGGAACTAGCAAATATAGAGGAAGTGATTGAGGTTGATGTAGAGCTTGAAGGCCTTGCTGTGTTAGCTGTTGTGGTTGTAGTTGTAGTACTTGCAGCAGAACTTGGATTTGTTACTGCAGATAATGACATTCCTGAATATAAAAAAAAATGTTGTAATGTGATTGTATATGCTCCTGTTTAAATCAATAATGCAAAAAGAAAAAATAAGCAAGAGCAACTAAACATATTGTATTAATAATAATTGCATAGTTAAGGTCAAATATATAAGAATTATCAGTGTGAATATACATTTTTAAAATAAAACTGAAAAAGAATTATGAGCAATTGATATAATGTTAAAATGAAAACAGTTTTAAAATATTATAAGCAGCTGATCCTAAAGCAACTCTTTTATTATTTGAACAAATGAATCATTATGGGACATCAATACACTGTTGATCCATGCTCATAAAATAAATGGATGTTAGGACATAATTTTCTAATATGTATATAATATTTGTTAAATTCACCTGTTGGACCCGCCACAGTGGTTCCTACATTGGCAAGTGGATAGACCCCTGTAAGAAAAAAAAACATTGTGGATATTTTAATTATTTAAAGAGTGTAGGCCCTTTTGTCAATTTTAACATTTTAATATGTTTTTAAATATAAAATGTGTAATCTACGAATGCCTTAAAACTTACTACTAACAACCAAAAAAAAATTTCTCAAAAGATTTGAATAAATCTTAACTAACTGGTGTATAATGAGCAGGCTAAACTGTCAATGATGGTGGCATTCCTTGATACTGTCGGATCAAGGGTGGTGAAAGAGCACTGTTTGTCTCCTCTGTCAACATCACAGTAAGCAAATGCAGCACATGCCATCAGGCCAACACCAGTGGAGCAGAGTTCAGCACACTGGTCTACTTTTGAGGCATCTGCCTTGGAATCAAAAGTTATTTGAAGGGTCTTGTGCTCTCTCATGACATAGTCGTACAGATGGTTACCTGGAGAGAAGGTTCAACAACTACCAGGTTATAATCAATCATACATTTTATAAACAGTTCAGCTTGGGATGATCTAAAGTAAGCATTTTAGGTCAAGAATATTTACATACAGAGATAATATTTACTTAGTTTTTTAAAGGAGTTAGTACTTAATAAAAACTAAATAATGTGGGTTGGTTCATGCTTCTAAAATATAACCCATAC
The DNA here is from genome assembly GCA_002072015.1 of Radix auricularia. Lineage (NCBI taxonomy): Eukaryota > Metazoa > Mollusca > Gastropoda > Lymnaeidae > Radix > Radix auricularia. The sequence continues at coordinate 151,716 of MUZC01002114.1, forward strand.
ATTGCTGGACTAATACAAATATTTTAGAAACAAACTATCCATTAAAATTTCTCAAACATGCAAACCTAAAAATAAATGTTTAAAATGATATAAGCTCCAAGCCATAAAAAAAAAAGTTATTATTTTCAATTAAATTTTATTTATTGAGCACCAATCTTCCATCACTTTGAATGAGAGACATTTTTGATAATTTTGAACATGTAATGACTAAAAAAACATTTTAACTTATTAATGAATACCCTGAACTAATCTTTTAAAAGTTTTAATTTAAACCATTTGTTAAAATTAATTCTAAGATGCATGGTTCTCTATGATGTTTATGTGACAGAACAGGGCTAACTCTTAATGTACCAAAGCGCGGTAATCCGCGGTGTACCGTTTATTACCAAAGAGCGGTAATGCGCGACTCAATAGAACTCTCTTTAGAAATGAAATTACAGAAAATAGAAACTATTCAGTATGTGATGAACAATGTTTTCGACTTCCGGCAATGGCGGCTGTTTCCCTTGCTAGTGTTATCGCTTGATTCGCGATGTTTTTTGGAAGTTTTTAAGTTTTTTTTTTCAAAGATGCGATTTTGCTATACTTTATTACTAAAATAATGGTACTAAACTACAGGTAAAAATAGTTTTAAACTTAAGACAGTCTTTCGGATACATAATATAACCATTCTTATTCTAAAAGATGACGTCAGTATGACCATAATATTAAAAATGGATTTTACACAATTTTTTAAATTTCATAACCGGTCGATCGCAATTTGGGAAATTCTTACGGTACTGAGGCGGAAGTTTTCCGAAAACCTTATGGCGCATTAAGAGTCTTATCTATTACAGACACTCCTAAACAGCTGATTATTACGCTATAATTTGCGTTACAGGTTAATTAACTATGTTACTTGATAAAAATCCAGGACTCACGGGAATAATGGTTGCAGGTGACACTCTGTGGAGCATTTGTTGGGGACACATCAAACCTGTGCAGCTTTCTCAAGTTACAGCTGCCGTCAGTGCATGAGTCAAACGACTCACAGCGAAAGTCTGAGTTCTCAGTGCAGGTCCTTGCACACACCTCATCACTGTTAATGTTGGGTATGACTTTGTCAGCTGTGTCTGTGAACACAGTCATCTGGTACTTGGTGTATTCATCTGTGTACATTCCTTAGATTAGAAATTACAGATGAATCTCTCAATTATTTCCATAGAAAAAATACTGGAAAGGTCAATGAATAAAATCTGAATCTTGATTCTTTGTAGTGCTTCCAAGGATTTATGACGATAAAAATGATAACATATACAGTGTCATGGTGATCTGATCATTGCAAAATACTATACCAAAATTTGTATGCAATTTGATTTATATTAAAATTTAAAATAGAGTCATATTATGAACAATCCAACTGAAAAATGGTGAAAATTTGTGTTATGAAGGATTTATAACCAAAACATTCAAATGAACTTTAAAGAAAAAATTAGGAGATAATTGTCTATTGTATGTTTGAACCTCCGCATGAGGTTGTGTGAGAAATTCTAATTTGTATATAAACATGACCTACTCGTGCACAAAATTTACGTGTGCAATTGAGTTGGAAAGTCCTCCAATCGACATTATTTGTATGTGATAGATGGATGCCTATTTTATACATGTCTGATTGAAACACGACATACTTGCATAGACATTAGTGTCCACAGATCCATTGATGGGTTGTTGGCCATTAACTAACACATCAGGATGAATGGTTGAAAGTCTGCATCGCCCTGTGGTAAATTTGTAATCAAAAGACTCGCAGGTAAATGTGTTCTCCTGAAAAAAAAAATGTTTTACTTTATGGCAACATTGGCAATCTCTTCTATTTAAGATACAGAAATTGTTTTTATTTTGCCTCAGAAGTTTATAAAAAAATTTAATTTCATTCATAAATATTATAATTAATTTTCATCATATTATCTAGGTGGTCAATAAGGCATTAACCCTACATAACAGTTTTAATATAAATATATATAAATCATCATTTTATTATTATTATTATTATATTTACCTGTAGGCACAAAATGGCACAATCAGTGACACTGACCATACTGTGTGTGACATTAATTAGTGAGTTAAGCAGTTGATTTCTAGGAGTCAGGACAAACTTTCTTATAATGGCTCCTTTGGTAGAGTGGGATCACATATTAACATATTAATTTTTAATAGCTGACGTAGAATTAGCATTTTCAAAGAAACATTTATTAAAATCAAATTTTTAATAGAATTATCTTTTAGACATATAAGTTCATTAATAAATGTCAAATATCACAGAATCCCTGCATTAAGTCCACTGCATAAAATTGATTAAAATCTGCAGGCATAATACAAATCCATCAGTAAAACTGATTTTTAAACATATTTTTTAAAATGAAACATTGCAAAATGATTGTTTAGCTTATAAGAAAAGGTGTAATCTTTGATCAAAATGAAGTATAATGGCCTAAATATAATTTAGAAAAGTTTTTTTTTTTAATTAAAAAAAAAAAAAATGTTTAAACATTTAAGATAATTTTATGAAAATTCATATAAATATTTTGATTTTTTTTTTAGTTAAAAAAAACAATTTAAAGGGGAAGCTAATTACCTGCAGAGTTATCTGGAGTGTTGGGTGAAAATAAATCATCTCTTATGTCTGTTGCTACATAAGTTTTTGACAGGTTCTGTTAGGTTAAAAAAAATCTCATTAAAAAAGTAATAAACTATTATTTTTTAAAAAAGAAATAATTGATGAATTCTGCTGGTTAAAGGTGAGCACTATGGAATGAATTCTTCATGTGGCATTTAATGTGTACATTTATTTGATTGTGGTTATATGGAGAATTTTTCCTTTTGTTCCCAAAGTAAGAATAAAAAAAAGCTTTTGGTGTTTCATATATTTCTATCATCCTTATATTACATCTAACATTTAAAAAAAATAATAACATAATTGAGATTTGCATGATCAGTGGGTTCAGAGCAATGATTCAAATCATTATCATGAATAGCTGCATACTTAAGTTCTATAACCTTACTGTCATTATTATAAATATGAATTGTACAAACTTCTGCTCCGTTCGATTGTGTGTTCAAATGAAAGGGTTTTATACTCACTTGCCCCGTAGCCCACTTTATTTTATACATATAGGTGACATGCCCCTTATCTTATCCTATTTTATCTGTTACAGACGCTCCTTCTATACAGAGTATTATTGCGTCCACAGACCATGCTGGTCTATTGGCAAGTGATGCCATGTTCACAGGCCACGGCCTTGCGAGTTCCATGTCATTCCTAGCCACCTCTGTTTCCCTTACTAGTGTAAGGTTCACATTCTGAGCTGGTTGGACTCAGGGACACCCTTGGCCACACATTCGAAGCTGGTTGGACTCAGGGACACCCTTGGCCACACATTCTGAGCTGGTTGGACTCAGGGACACCCTTGGCCACACATTCGGAGCTGGGTGGACTCAGGGACACCCTTGGCCACACATTCGGAGCTGGATGGACTCAGGGACACCCTTGGCCACACATTCGGAGCTGGATGGACTCAGGGACACCCTTGGCCACACATTCGGAGCTGGTTGGACTCAGGGACACCCTTGGCCACACATTCGGAGCTGGATGGACTCAGGGACACCCTTGGCCACACATTCGGAGCTGGATGGACTCAGGGACACCCTTGGCCACACATTCGGAGCTGGATGGACTCAGGGACACCCTTGGCCACACAT
>MUZC01002114.1:156217-179182 GCA_002072015.1 Radix auricularia
CACCGGCGACTACGTGGACATAGGCACATTCGGAGCTGGATGGACTCAGGGACACCCTTGGCCACACATTCGGAGCTGGATGGACTCAGGGACGCCCTTGGTCACACATTCGGAGCTGGTTGGACTCAGGGACACCATTGGCCACACATTCGGAGCTGGATGGACTCAGGGACACCCTTGGCCACACATTCGGAGCTGGATGGACTCAGGGACACCCTTGGCCACACATTCGGAGCTGGATGGACTAAGGGACCCCCTTGGCCACGTGAGCACATATTTGCCTTCACAGAGATTTGAGCCCATGACCCTCGGTATGCATGCTGCTCAACTACCTTTTAAATATATTCAAGACACCTATACATAAATGCCCGTTTGTTAAAAAAATATAACACTAGCATTAATGACAGCATTAAACATTAAAGTAAAATTCTCACATGTATAATATACATATAATATATAAGAAAGGATATGTTTTATTTAAATTGTTTATTTTAAAAGAGCATAATAAGCTGCCATAGAGCCATCCCCACCCACCAAAAACAGACAAAGACAAAACAACAATGAAAGAAAGAAACAAAACATTTTTAAGAGTGCTTATGAAACAATAACGGGGTTTTTAAAATTAGAATACTAAACGCGTGAATTACATTGCATCGCAGTGGCTAAAGCTTTAAAGATACAGGTCCGCATTTTATAAAAATAGAATGGAGACCGATTCTATTTTTAACTTTTTTGGTTTTAGCCAATCACATTCGACGGATATTTTTATCATCAAAGTAAAACTATTTATAAGCAGGTCAAGGGGGAATCCACATTTCAAGATAAAACGAACACCGAGAGTTACAACGCTGTTGCAAGTAACCTATCGCGTGTCATAAATCACTTGAAACTCTTATAAAAATATTATGTTTAGCAAACCGATTCTAAACATGAAAAAGTTTTTTTCTTGTTTCACGAGACAAGGTAAGTGATAATAAATATATTAAATTAAAAACTCTTTCCTAACTCTAATTCTATTAATTTCTGTTTCACAAAATCAAACAAGCATTTAAACTTAAAATGGTCTGATTTTTAAAAAAAAAACATTACATGACAGCTTTGGCTAAGGCATGTTATTATAGGAATACCTTAAAGAAAAGTACACAGACCCCACCCCCCCTCCGATACTTTGTACAGGTTCATTGCTCGTTACGCTCATTTCTTACTAAATAATTTTATGTTGTATTTATGAATGTGTGTACAGAGGCAAAAAGAAAAAAAAAAGATAGGAAAATACTAAATTTAAATGAATTGAAGGATTAGCCATCGGCGCCCTTGCAACAGCCCCCTATGTCAAATCGTTGCTACGCCTCTGTGTGACTCTGTGTGTGTATGTCTAGCTATCTGTCTCTATATCTCCCTTTTTGTGGGCGTGTCTTAGTGTTTGTGATTTCTTTTGGCTGACCATTAAAAATTAGAAGCAGGGTCGACTATTGAACGCTTTGTAAATTCGCCAAATGCTCAAAGAAATGAACTATTTAAAAAAAAATCGAGTCTACTTTGGAGGCCTCCTATTTAGTTAGGATATTTTAAAAACATGTTCTCAACTGCCATTTGCTGTAAATGAACACGAATCTTAATGGTTACAGTAGGAGAGAAATAGAGAGAATGGGGGATAGATACGTACGGAGATAAGGACAAATAGGGAGAGGGGAAGAAACAGGAAGAAATGACGGTGAGCGGGACAGACAAATTTATACGACACATCACACACACACGGACGTACGCACTAAAGTCAGAGAGATAGAGAGAGAGAGAGAGAGAGAGAGAGAGAGAGAGAGAGAGAGAGAGAGAGAGAGAGAGAGAGAGAGAGATCTTTTGGGGATATCTGGTGCCAACCAAATGCCCACTATGATTATCTGAAGTTATTTAAGAACATATTGTCCATGTTTCCCACAGCCAGCCAAGAGAAGGTTAGAGGAAAGCCACGAAGAAAGTTGGTGATAGTCGGAGACGGGGCCTGTGGCAAGACCTCCCTCGTGACCCGGATGTCCACCGGCGACTACGTGGACATAGGGTACGTCCCAACTGTGTTTGAGAACCAGCTCATAGAAGTGAACACGGGCAACGAGGTCGTGGAGTTGGTTATATTTGACACCGCGGGTAAGTCCATTTATCATGGGGGGGGGGGGGACTCTGTCATGTTTATAACCATGTTGAAATTTAAAATGTTATGTAACAAATTGTGTTTACCGATGTGTTGAGGACACATGACACTGGTCTATTTTAAGACATACAGACAAACACATAAAGTCTAAAGTCTGCATCGGTAATACTTTTTTGTTTGGTTATTTTAGCTTTTCTGCGATCATCACCATTCAAGTGTGAAGTAATAGCCATTCATCTCGCGTAGCAATGTCAAATGGTCCTTTAATTAGCTTGTTTACGTCTTTTCCGGTCCTTTAATTAGCAAACTAAAAATAGCGACGTTTTAGCCCCCCCCCCCCCAACCCAACCAGCAAGAGTAACTTGAACTACATATGTTTATATTGGTGGACGGTCAAAATTAAACATTCCAAAGTCTTTAAAAGAAATGTTATAGTTAATAAACGAATGAAAACTATTTGTATTCCTAATTATCGTGTGTAATTTTAAAGAGTCAACAACTCTGTGGGGAGTTATTTTAACAATGACCGTTATGTTTTCTCTACTTGTTGAAACCTCCAGGCCAGGAAGATTACGACCGCTTGCGGCCCTTCTCGTACAGTGACGTGGACATCGCCCTGATCTGTTTCTCCCTGGCCGACGCCGACACGCTTTTAAACGTCATGTCCAACTGGGCCCCTGAAATTCGTTACTTCTGCGGGAACGCCCCTGTCATTCTGGTGGGCAACAAAAAGGATTTGCGAGACGCTGAGCTGTCCACAAACAAAGCCGCCGCCCGCAGTCTTTCAAAGGATGGTTGTTCAGAGGATGGTTGTTCAGAGGATGACGGCACTTCTAAAAACAATCCCGAGGAAAACCCCCAACGGCCCGCGTCAGTGTTCCAAGACTTGTCGAAGTCCGTGTATAAAGTGAGCGCCCCTGTTAAGCACAGCGAAGGGGCGTTGATAGCCGGCAGGATCGGGGCGGCGGCTTACTTCGAGACCTCGGCGCTCACCGGCGAGAACACGGAGGAGCTGCTACTGGCTGCCACCAAGGCGGCCATCTTGGGACCCAAAAAGTCACGGAAGTTTAAACCATTCGTGTCGACGATGAAAAGTTGGAAATCTGTAGGGGAACTGGTGAGCTAAGGGAACCAACGGAAGGAACCGGGCATCTTTAAGAGAACTGTTGGGCTGATGGAAACCACGGAAGGAACTGGACAATCATTTTGATTTGTTTTACTATCACGCTGCTACACACTGGTAGTCTGGTAGTGAGGGAATGAAACTAACAACATGAACAGTCATATAAGTTTATAAGGCAAAGTGTCTCAAGTCACTGCTACAAGGCACAAGGGGAATCCCAAGCCCCAAGCAATGTCTTTATTACAAGACACGGACATATTTGTATGATTGGAAATGTATGACGCTACCACATATTGTAGCAGTCAGTGTCAGTGTAAATTGTCTTTGTGTTTAAAATGTTTTTAAAAGCATCAGAATGAAAGCAAAGACGATGATGATGTTGACAACTGTGGAACAAAATGTAGGAGTGATGAACAAGTTGGTGAGAAGTTTATTACCTTGAATTATTACATTTATAATTATCAATGGCACAAATGAATTAAACAGATCACGCTAACTTTGTACAATCTACATAACTGAGCCGCCATTTTATTTCCCTATGGTGAGATAATGGTGTATATCATTTTACTTTTAATTTAAACTTTGGTGAAAATTAGACATAAATCTTAAATATTATATAATACGGTAATTTTTCATGCTTCAAGTATTTTTAATTTTTCAATGGCTAAGATAAAATAAATACAAGTCTGAAATTTTGGGGAAGTGGCAATAATACGTTATTGGGTCAGTCTAAGTATTGAGGGGGGGGGGATAGGTTTAATGGCAGGGTACAGGACTGTGTGACCAAATAATGTGTTAACATATTGATTTATTTTTTAAAATGATGATAAAACTTCTTACATCTATATTAAACATTGCTTGTATGATCTTTTTAAATATGAATGTTAACTGTGTTTTTATATGTCTTCACACATGAATGTTAATTATATTTTAGAATTATATTTTTAAAATTATATTTGAATCATTTTTAATGAAGGAATCAAAAATATTTACACCATTTGTATTACATCTTCTGTGATATATTTTTTTCTCATATTTTTATTGCCCAATGTTGTCAATTTTACTAACATTTTCAATGCAATGATCAATTAGTCATTTTGTTTACCTGACATTTAAGAACAACTCTATTGAATATGATGGCCCCAGCAAGATCTTGTCATATCGATAATAGATATGATTGTTGATTTAAATATTCTTATCAGCCAGTAGCTTACAATCCATTCACTTCGATATGTATTGTTTGTATGTGGGGACGGTGGTTTTGATTATCTATTAGGTTTGGGAGCACATGCTCATGGTGTGAACAAGATGGGATTCCTTTTTGTCAACATTCATGTGATACATTAACTTTGTATTGCTTTGTTTTTAAACTGACATTTCAACATTCACGTGATGCATTAGCTTTGTATTGTTTTGTTTTTAAACTGACATTTCAACATTCATGTGATACATTAACTTTGTATTGTTTTGTTTCTACTGACATTTCAAAATTCACGTGATGCATTAGCTTTCTATTGTTTTGTTTTACTGACATTCTGTTTAATGAATAAAATGATAACATCCATGATCATATTTGAAGCTGAGTTTTGTTCTTTTATTCACATGGTTTGGCTTATTTTAAAATTAATAATAAATATTTTGTATGTGAACTTTATAACATCAAACATCGTAAACCCCATCAAACAGTAAAGATGTAAGTCCTTCATTTACACATAACTATATGATATAGGGTACGTCCGTACATATTGTTCAAAGTCTCCTCTGAGGTAAGGCAAAATCAATACTTGTTTACCAAGATAAAATAGTTACAACAATACCCGTTGGCATTTTTCATAGTGATAGTGAGAACATTTTGTTTGTATGAAAGATATTCAAACCCTAACAAAATACAAATATTTTGAATGGGTTAAACAAAAAATTGAGATACATGTACTATATGAGCATATTCTAGGTTACAACTAGATCTCTTATTCTAGGTTACAACTAGATCTCTTATTCTAGGGTTAGAACTAGATCTCTTATTCTTGGGTTACAACTAGATCTCTTATTCTAGAGTTACAACTAGATCTCTTATTCTAGGTTACAACTAGATCTCTTATTCTAGGGTTAGAACTAGATCTCTTATTCTAGGTTACAACTAGATCTCTTATTCTAGGTTACAACTAGATCTCTTATTCTAGGGTTACAATTAGATCTCTTATTCTAGGGTTACAACTAGATCTCTTATTCTAGGGTTACAATTAGATCTCTTATTCTAGAGTTACAACTAGATCTCTTATTCTAGGTTACAACTAGATCTCTTATTCTAGGTTACAACTAGATCTCTTATTCTAGGGTTACAACTAGATCTCTTATTCTAGGTTACAACTAGATCTCTTATTCTAGGGTTACAATTAGATCTCTAATTCTAGGGTTACAACTAGATCTCTTATTCTAGGTTACAACTAGATCTCTTATTCTAGGGTTACAATTAGATCTCTTATTCTAGAGTTACAACTAGATCTCTTATTCTAGGTTACAACTAGATCTCTTATTCTAGGGTTACAACTAGATCTCTTATTCTAGGTTACAACTAGATCTCTTATCTCAAGTAAAAGATCTTTAGCTAACCCCTGGTTTCTATCTGATCACATACCCCTGGTGACAGATCCCTTTAACCGTGAAGACTTTTAGATCCATTTCCCCTGCTTACTATTAGATTCCTTACCCTGGTCAATATTTGATCCTTTGCCTTTACCCTGGGTAACAACCATTGGTAGGATGTGAAGATGGCTTACCCTTTGGTAACCATTGATAAAATGTGATTGTGAAGAAAGATGGCTTACCCCTGGTAAATTTTAATAAACTGTGAAGATGGCTTACCCCTGGTTACTTTTGATAGAATGTGAAGATGGCTTACCCCTGGTTACTTTTGATAGAATGTGAAGATGGCTTACCCCTGGTTACTTTTGATAGAATGTGAAGATGACTTACCCCTGGTATATTTTAATGTAATGCATAGATCTCTTACCCCTGATAGATTGTGAAGATGGCCTAACCCTGGGTAACTATTGGTTGAATGTGAAGATGGCTTAACCCTGGTAATATTTGACAGAATGCAAAGATGACTTACCCCTGGTAGATTAATGGTGATCTGCAGTTGGTTGTCATAAACGTTGTCTGTAATAATCTTGTATAAAGTCTTGACATCAACCATTGGCAAAGTTAGGTTCTCAGAGCCTGTTTAGAATGAAAACATTGTAGAAAATAATAAACATATCTACAGCGTAATGCACTTCAGGTCCTTTGACTGTGGTTTGTAAAATAAGATATTAATATTTTAAAACTTATTACCTTATCTTATTTTATCTTATCTGATACAGACACTCCTATACAGAGGATCATTCCATCATATGCTTATCTATGGTTTGTGTCTACTCCTGTATTCTTATTAGAGTTTAAAATATTGATAGTATGTTGATTTTCCTAGTTTCCTCAAGCAACCCATTCCGGGTCCAAATTCCGGACGGAAAGAACCAGCATTTGTATGTGTTTTGTTGTTACACATGGAATTAGAAAGTTTTTTTTTATCCTTATGTCTACCTGAGGTTTGTATTCAATTTAGGGCTGTTAATGATTACTTTAAATTTAATAGTTAACTTTTGAAAATTTTTTAATTTTCTTATCTGTTACAGATGCTCTTTCTATAAAAAAGATTACTGTGTCCTACATTTATCTATGGTTTGTGTTTAGTCCTTAATAAAACTCTTAATAGAGTTTTAAATTATGATAAAGTGTTGGCTTTCCTGGTTTTTTCAGGCAACCAAATCCACGCCCGAATTCCGAACGGGAAGAAAGAAAACTTGTATATTGTGTTTTTATCCTTATGTCTATCTAAGGGTTGTATTAAGTTATATTTGTGTTGTATTTCTAAATTAGAATTAATTGCTTTATGTATAATAACTACTTTACTCTTGGTTCTTCTATCCTCTAATGTTTCAAGGTTTAATGATTTAACTAATAGTGTTACTCTTGTCAGTTTTGAACATTCTCCAGTAATAAATCTTGCAGCTCTTTTTTGAATTTGTTCAAGTTTATCAATGTTTTCTTTGGTGTATGGGTCCTAAACAGAAGATGCATATTCTAGTATAGGGCTTACCAGGGTGAGGTAGCATTTTAGTTTTATATCTTTATTACATTTGTAAAAGTTTCTTTTTATAAAACCTAAGGTTTTGTTTGATTTTTTAAACTTTAAAAAAAAAAAAAAGATGATCACTTACGTGAATAATGTGTGCATGGTTTGTCAGACTTTGAAGAAATCGGATCTCCCTCACTTTCCTTATGACGCTGCCCCACAAGGCACTGGGAGGAAACTGGGTCAAGACACCAATCAAAACTGTTACAAATAAAACTGCTGGTTGACATGCAAATGGCGGCACAATCCTGAGGTGTGTCTGCGTAGGCTTGAGGGGCCGATGTGTTGTGGGCAACGCTCATCACTGGTGTGAAAAGTGCTGAGGAGACAAGAAATAAGTAAATAGAATTAATTTCAGTAGATTATTGCACACAATTTGTGAAAAGTGCTGAAGAGACAAGAAACAAATAAATAGAATTAATTTTAGTAGGTTATTGCACACAATTTCTTGTACATCTCCCACACTAGGAATTGAATTCGCATTTTAAAAAAAAAATTAATCATGAATTTTAGCCACTAGTTTTCTTAATGCTATTGCTAACTTTTTTTTTTTGGTCTTACTTTAATACAATTTCAAGTAATTATTTTAAAAAGAAAAGATGATAGCTGACCAAAAGGTGGAACTTTGCCAAGGGCTGTGACCATGAGATAAACATTGTAATCGTCGTAGGTCAAACGAGCTTTTTGAAACTTCAAAGGGGAAGCAAACGTCATGTCTTGAAGAGCCAGCAAAGCAGAGTTGATGAAGCTGTTTGATGCTTGGTCCAAGATTGGATGGTAGGATTCTGTTCAAAGCAAGTATTAGGATTTACAGAAATAGTTTTAGCTGATTTAAAAAAAATTTAAGCCAAATTTGTTAATTAAAATTTAAAAAAAAACAACAAACAAAAAACAACAGATGTGCAATAATTTTCTATATAAGAAAATAACCTGGTATAAGATTTTAAAGTTTTGAAAATGTTTACTGCTATTAACAGGTAATAATGTTTGGCAGTGCTCTAACACAAACCATATAAATGGTGTGGCAAAATGCATAGTTTTGAAAGAATAATAATTTTTAAAAAATTGAACATTTTGGAACATGTCTCTTCAACAGCCAAAACAATGCACTAAATAAAAAATTAAACTTAAGATGTTCAATAAGCTCAAATAAAATCAGTGCAGCTTAATTATCTTTCATTGTATCGTATTTTCAAGTCTGACCATATCTTAGTCAACCAATCAGTTAGAAATTATTAAAACTGTTTTAATTTTGGAATCACTTGAAATAATAAAATATTAGAGCTGCCAATTTTAGAACACAACGATTTCATCCATAAAGAACAATTTGTTTTGGACAAATTATGCCAGCACTAAAGATAAACCTGATGAACTTACGATCCTTGAATATGATCATGAAGCTGTGCCTCTGCTCAGGCTCGTAACAGGACGACGTATCAAAATAGTTTGCTGTGTAATGCTCATCAACAAAGTCATAGAAGTTTATAGTCATATAGGCGCCAGTCTGAAGGGATGGATTGGAATAAATATTCAGTGCTGGTCATTAAAGGTAACAAAAATAATACAATAAATGATAGACAGTTTTGAATTATTGAAGAATAATAGCAGTAATAAGGGATATACTTAGTGGCTAATTTAAGCTCAGAGCGAGGACAAGGAAAATAAAATACTATAAAAGCCCAGGTACTTCATTCTGTAACGCTAAGGGACATAATCAGCATAGCTTTTTAAAATTGAAAATATAGACGTAAAAATGATAATCTTTTTTGTTTCGAGATTAACAGAGCGTGTGGTGTTTCTCGCCGTAAAATATTATATGACGTCATTGTTTGAGCTTATCTTTTAATTTTGGAAAGGAAACGTTGTATATAGAGAAATTTTGTGAAAAATAAATCATTCTAATCAACTAAAATTCAATTATTCATTCTTTTTATTGAACTTATTCACATACCAATGTTTCGTTGTGGGACACACTGATTCAATAACATTCATATACACTTATATTACTTGGGCTTATGAAGAAAGTGGGCGCCCCAGAACAACTTAGTAACTTCATAATATAAGTAAAACCATAAAGCAAAACAGGAATTTAAATTAAAAAAACCCGTAAAAAAACAAATTTTTGACTATAAATCCTTTATATACGATAATAGCTATAAGGATGTTCATTATAATATGCAGGGCAAAACAATCAGAAAATACAAAATTCTAGTTATGTCTCGTAAAACGGGTTTAATATAATGCGCACAAATTGTGAATATATTTTGAAAAAGTTTTGTTAATATAATGTGCACCATATTGCGCGACAGGAAATGCTGTTGAACATAATACGCACCACGACACTCTATCTCAAAAATTAATGTGATACATAGTGAAAAATAAAATAATTCAATTACACTACATTCAATCTATCTGAAACATTGATACCTAATTTTTATCATTGGGACGAGTCTGCCTGCAAAATTTCAGCTTGCTAGTTTAAGAGCAAGTGGGTTAAAAATCGATCCAAAGTTTTTTCGGCACGCACGGCTGAGACACCACAAGTTAATATAAAAGATTTTAAAAAAATTGCATTATACTTTCAGTAGATAAATAAACATTCTTACTAAAACAACTTAAGATTAGGGCTGTTATAGATTAATTTAAATTTAATTGTTAACTTTTGAAAAATTACTGAATAATTAATCAATAATTTTGATTGAAGCTAAAAATAAGAATGTATGATGTCATAAAATGAATTTCAAGGGAAGTAACAAAAAAAGGCAATTGACATTTTTGATTTAAATATAAGTAGTTCAATATAATTTCAGTAAATTAAAATTTTGCTATTGCTAATAAAGTAAAAGCAATGTTAAAATTTTTATATCACTTTCCTTATAAAAAAGCTTATTTTAAAGCTTATGCTTTAAAAATCTTTTTTTTTAAATGGAGAAGTTTGTATGTAAAAAAGCAAAATATTACTAATTATTTATTAATAAATCGGTACAGGTATTGACAGTATGTACCCTCAATTTAATCACTTTTTTATCGATAAAAATAATTTTAATATATAAAATATTTTACAGATTAATCGAGAAATTAATAGATAATATCCGCAGCCTTACTTAAGATATAAAAAGAATAATATAAACATATCTTACTTGACAGTTTACTTGCCAATTTACTAAAACTGAGATAAAATTTAGATTCTCAGAAAAGAATCACATTAAAAAAGTATGCTTAACAGACACAAACAAATTGTGTATATAAAATAATACATGTTGAAATTTAATTATAGTTGATATGAAAATGTTAATGTTTCACCAAAAATCCTTTATCAGTAAAAAAAATACCCCCAAAAGACAATGATATAATATCAACCTACACATAGAAAATAATAAAGTGGAAAAAAAAGAAAAAATGTAGATAACAAATAATAAAAGACAAGCAAGTACTTAATATTATTTCATGAAATTACCACCAAAAACTCACAGTTGTGTCTTCTATCTCCAGCATGACAGGCTGACTGCGAGTGATGTCAAAGCCCATGGGGGATACATAGTCCCAATCTGCCTTGAGTAGAGAAAGCAAAGTGTGTGATTATAGTCTCAAATTATCTGGTTTTTCAATTGTTAGTCAAGACAGTTTTTGAGATTGAATAAAAATAGCTTATGGAGGAGTTCAAGTCAAGACAGTTTTTGAGATTGAATAATAATAGCTTATAGAGGAATTCAAGTCAAGACAGTTTTTGAGACTGAATAATAATAGCTTATAGAGGAATTCAAGTCAAGACAGTTTTTGAGACTGAATAATAATAGCTTATGGAGGAATTCAAGTCAAGACAGTTTTTGAGACTGAATAATAATAGCTTATTGAGGAATTCAAGTCAAGACAGTTTTTGAGATTGAGTAATAATAGCTTATAGAGGAATTCAAGTGAACAGTGTTTTAAAAAAAAATTAGTTCAGGGTGGATATAATTGAACAATTAGGTAAGAAAAGCAATTTAGGAAATTCACTTTTTTAGGGTAGGAGATGGCATTAATGTGTAATACCCTTCACTTGAAAAAATGTCTCCATTACAATATAAAGCTGTAGATTTGCTTCATAATTCCTTTTTCTAATCTTTCAGTTAAATCACTTTGGAACCAACATTTCAAATACGGTTTCAACTTAGTGTAAGTATTTTTTCCCTGAAAATTGTTTCTTGTTGATTTATTTGTTGTTTCTTTGTGTCTGCCTTAAAAAATCAAGCACAGCAAATTTTCTTTTACCAAATGTTCCTTGGAGACTCTCCCTATTTAATTTCATACAGATTTATTGTTAGCCAATGTTAACACGATATCATTTTGTTAGCCAATGTTAACACCATATCATTTAGTTTCCCAGTTTATCCGCAAAATAGGATATCAAATTAAACCAATAAAAATGTTTTCAGAAAGTCAAACAATTTGAATACTGAAGTAAAATAAGGTTTTTTAAATTATATTAATAAAAAATGGAAATATTTTTACAGTTCAAATTACAGATTTAACATAAAAATGATCTTTTTGAAACACTAAATTACATAAAAATGTTGTGTTTATTTATGAAAGCCCTTTTTTTGAAAATTATTATTTTATATTGATTATTCTGTTTTTATTAGATTTATAGTGCTTTATCCATTTTATGCAGAAGAGAGAATCTTCAACTAAATGAAAGTAGTATTGGCAGTTTATTTACTGCTGAATAAAAGTAGTTTTGACAGTCTACTTACTGACTGAAAGTAGTACTTAAAAACACTGCTCTGAGTCAAGTTGTATGCCAGTTGCTGAAAATCTTGTCTCTGAGATTCAAAGACGTCACATAGAATACCTCTTACTGTTCTCTGTGGTAAAAAAAAGCATTTTTTTAAAATGAAAGAGCGTTCTGTGAATAAAAGCACCACAGCAATATCTTCAACAAAGTATTTATAAATGTGCAATAAGATTCTTTAAGGTAAAAGTCAGTCCAGTTAAAAAAAAAGGATGAATGAAAGAAAATGTAAGGTAGACCATAATTTGTTGAAGAATCTTGCTTGTTAGAAGAAACATTTTTTCCCACACAAATCAATGTAAAATACGATAATTCATTCCATGCTGAGAAATTATTCCTTAAAAAAATATTAACATTTATTCCAATAAAATTACTTATGAATTATTAAGGAATACTATTCAGTAAAAATAAATTCGTCTTCTCCTGAATAATGTTTTTGTTAATAATGTTGCCTTGTAATTGCTTCTTTTTTATCCATATTAGAAGTAATCTCTCAACATAACCAAGAATAGGTAACCGTTTTAAAGACATTCTTGACACCTTCTTTGAAGCATGCATCTCCTTAATTTTGTTTTTGTTCTTGAGATACCGCAGATCGTTGATGTTGACCGATTGTATGAGCGCGCTAGATAGCCACGCTCATACTTTGTTCTCGCTTTTCAATGATTTTATGTTTCATCTCAAGTTATTTTTTCTCTCTTATGCTGTGAAATGGCTAGTGACTTAGGGGAGGGGGAGGCTTGGCCTCTTTGGGGACCCTGCATATTGACCTTTGACATCATCATGGTATGAGATAATGTACACTCCTTTGGGGCCCATCTCAAGTAGGGGCCCGGGGGGATTTTGAATTTGGACACACCTTCCCCTAGCTTCGCCACTGCTCTTATGCTGGTCTTTTTGTGTTTTTTTCTTTGAAGACATTTTAATTTCAGCACAAGTTACGACATTTTGCACAACAAAAATTACACATACTGTCTGAATACAAAATTAAAAAAAAAACAGGTGATAACACAGGAAAACAATATGCTGACAAACAGAGTGCTAAACACAGATTAATGCATTGGGGCGCAAGCCCCAGCTAAAAAATGAATGTTTGGGAAAATGGGACTTTCCCTTTCTGGGTACTCATTATGCGAAACATTGCTTGTTAAGGGAGCAAATTCTTTACATATTTTTTTGCTTGTAATGCATATTACGTGTTATGGAAGGTGCTCATTATGAGAGGCTCCACTGGATTTTAAAATTTCATTTGGATATGTATATACTCATATCACCTATAGTGTCACAAGCGTCCTAATAATTATATCTGGACCACTTGCTCCAAGATTCATAAAATTCCTAGTACACAAGAAATAACAACGCTGCTAACAGAAACAAACTTTAATGGCGTACCTACTAGCCACAACAACCGTCTCACAAAAACTCTCTAAACGTCTACACCTATTTTAATGAAGTCAACAAAAACAATTACTTTTGCACAGACTAACTAATGACTTCAATAACACTAACACGACCACCAAACACACCACAGTGCGCAACGCATAAGTTACAAGGGAATATTGGTTATCAGCGACATTTAGTAAAAACAAAATTAATACCATATATATTAGTATTCACATTTTGCAAATTGGATGGAAGCTTTAAGTGCTATTCATCATTCTTCTAAGTATATTTTAAATTAATATTTAAAATTAATTAATACTTAATTTTTACTTAAAGGTAAAAAATAATGACAATGTTTTACCTCCCCAACATAGATGTAAGAGCTGTCTAAGTAAAATATGCTCTGAGGAGATTTCATAGAGACAATGAGGCTACCATCAGTTGTGGGTTTCCCAGTGACTACATCAAAGCCACCAGATTGAATAGGGGAGATGGTGCAGTGTTTAGTCAGCTGATCAATCTGATACGCAACACCTGAAACATCCAGACATACAGTCAAGCTTTATAAATATTATATCATTACAGCAACATTTTCAAAACAAAGTACCGTATTTACTCTTACTATAGCCTGTCTGTTCTT
Source organism: Radix auricularia (assembly GCA_002072015.1). Lineage (NCBI taxonomy): Eukaryota > Metazoa > Mollusca > Gastropoda > Lymnaeidae > Radix > Radix auricularia. The sequence goes on from MUZC01002114.1 coordinate 170,455, forward strand.
AAACTGACCCCCCCACTCTATTGGAAGAGAATAGGATAGAAAATGTGTAGCCAGCTCGTAAGCCGACCCCAAAAAATAAAAGGACAGCAGAAACAAAATAGCACACATTTTAAAAAAAAACTGAAAGCTAAATTGGTCATCATGATAGAAATCCCTTGTATTTATTAGTACTTTGTACTATTTATTTTTTTGTGTGCTCTTTTTTTTAGGCAAGAGTTACTGGTATTTGTTTTTGTTTTGTTTCTTTGGTAAACAGAGGCGAAAAAGCATATTAAAACATTTACAAAAATAAATAAAAATGAATAAATAAGGTAGAGCAGATGATTGATAATATTTTATAGCTTCTGGTAGAGCAGACGAATCTTGTAGAATGTAGACAAGGACCTTGATGATCTACAATAACATAACGGATATTCAATGCAGAAATAACCTATGACCCGTTCATAAACTGACCCCTCAACCTTTTTCCCTTGATTTAGAGCAAGTATTTACAGTAACCTTATTTTTTTTTTTTAAATCTTCAGGTAAGGGTGTTAACCCTGTTCTGATGTTTTACCTCAGATTATGCACAACTTAACATTTAGATTAATAAACAATTTTTTAATAAATAATCTGAAAAATAATGTGGAGTTTTATTTATCAACATATCCAAAACTTAAAAAAGTAATATTAATGTTTCACTATAGAGACTAACCTTGAACACCTTTACAAAAATGACATTGTAATTTTTTTTTACAAGGCCTTGACCTTGAGTTACTTAACAAAAAAATTTAAAATTAAATAAAATGATTAATTTAGAAAGAATATATTATTTTAGGATATAAAGTAAATTAATTTGATATTTATATATGAACATAAATTCTTTAAAATTATGAATTCAAGTTAACCTGATTTGCATAATTTATGCATGCAATTTCTTTTACTCCTAAAATAAACCTGTCTTACGAGCAGTTTTGTTGAATTTTTTTATTGTTACATCCTTGAAATCATATAAGAAAATAGAATGATATTCAATGTGCATAAAGGGAAACAATGATCTAATAGATGTATATATAATTTTTTTTAAATAATGCATTGTCACCCATTTTAAAGCCTTTTTAAAACAATAAAACGTTCAACACAATAAAATGACAGAGCATTGTCATTGTCAACACTTGATGGAAGACACTATTAAAATGGTGCGAGGAGACAATCTGATTAGCAGGTACAGTGACAGGACAGCCTTGTACTTGTCAGCTGATTGATCTCCAGAAATGTGTCAGAGGGTTAATGAAAGGCTTTGCCCACACAAGAAAATAGTTCTGACAGTATTGTCATCACATGAAAGGACTATTTTCTTCCAATCACAATCAATATTATTTTCATTACTTCAATAAAACTTCAAAAATATATTTGGTACTCTCACCATTACTAAAATCATGGATGTACGTTGTTGTGAATGGATCATCATTGTCTGGGTCTCTGGTATCATAGCGCACAAGGTTCATGAGACTGTCATACCACACCTGACAGTTAGGAAATGGATAAATCAAGTTTTGTTTCCTTTTAAAAGTGTAGGCCTACTTATTAGAAAACTTAAAATTAGGCATGAATCTTTCATTGATCCAAACAAGGCAAATGGTTTTAATTAAATTGAATGTAGACTGTGACATGATGTCAAATAAAAACACAAGTCATATATAATAAAATAAAATTTGAAAACCAAGACGTTTAAAAGACAATTTTTCAACAACAAAAAAAAGTATACTAGTATAATAATTTAGCACAATCCTATTTAAAATAACATTCTGTTATCTTCTCTGTATATTAAAGCTGAAACATACAAGTTTTCATTGAAAACTAAATTTAAAATCTCAGAGGTATTCAAATGTGAATTCTTATTTTAAAAATATTAAAATATAATTAGAGACTATAATAAATTTGGAGATTTCTAACTGTGAGTACTTAAGTTTCTTTTATTATGAACTACTAATTACTATGTTTATAGTTCTAGGTACCAAGAAGTTAACTGTATGATTTGCCAAGCATTAATTAATACTTACAAATGATTCCACAACTTTAACTTCTGCTGGTATAACAGTTTCAAGTTTGTAGGAAAATTGTGTGGGGATTAAAGGTAATATCTTGTTTTTCAAAGCTTGTCCTAATAAAATAAGAATTTCAACAACAAAAAATGAAGATGGAGAGAAAAAAAATGCTCTTAAAATAATACTTACTGAAACAATATATATGATCATTTATTAGTAGAATATTAAGAAAAAGTTTTTTAAAATTTTGAATAACAATACAAATTATTAAAATACAACATAAATCTAAGATCAATTTTTAAATTGAAAATTTAAAACAACTCATTCTTGTACAAATTACCTGATAGGACTTGAACATTTATTGCAGAGAAGTGAGATAAATCCTTTCAGGGAGAAAAGTAAATAGAATTAATGAAAGAAATAATCTAGAATAATGGTTTTTAAAAACAATTAAAATTTTTAAAGTGTTTTATAATTGTGTAATGCACAATGAAAATGATAAGATTTAAAAGAAATAAAAAAATAGTTAACAGCCATAAAAAAGATGTATAGAAATATTTCAGAGCATGAATTTTATTTGCCCAAGAATAAAAGTATCTTTTTAAAAATCTATCAGATAGGTTAGCAGTAGGCAGACTGTTCCATCCATTACTCATTACATTTTTGTATGCTGCAAATTCTTTTTCATAAACAAAACATGATCATAAGCAGCAATGTTTCAATTGTTTTATTCCTAGCATGTTAAAAATCTCTTCCCATTTTTAACACAAGCAGTATTGCCAATCAGAGTGCAGGTGAATGGATTGTTGTCATGAATAATCAAGGGAGTTAACACCCTCCCAGGGGTTGAGACAAATGAAAGGACAGAGCACTGTCAGGTCTGTTTAAAACACCCTCCCAGGGGTTGACACAAATGAAAGGACAGAGCACTGTCAGGTGTTTAAAACACCCTCCCAGGGGTTGAGACAAATGAAAGGACTGAGCACTGTCAGGTCTGTTTAAAACACTCTCCCAGGGGTTGACACAAATGAAAGGACAGAGCACTGTCAGGTCTGTTTAAAACACCCTCCCAGGGGTTGACACAAATGAAAGGACAGAGCACTATCAGGTCTGTTTAAAACACCCTCCCAGGGGTTGACACAAATGAAAGGACAGAGCACTATCAGGTCTTTTTAAAACACCCTCCCAGGGGTTGACACAAATGAAAGGACAGAGCACTATCAGGTCTGTTTAAAACACCCTCCCAGGGGTTGAGACAAATGAAAGGACAGAGCACTGTCAGGTCTGTTTAAAACACCCTCCCAGGGGTTGACACACCCTAGTAAACTACAAAGCTAGGGCTTCATGTGCCAGAGTAGGGTACCAACAGATCAATTTGCCATCAGAGCAGACTGATTTGGAGGAAGTCCATGGAGAAGGAAGGTGTTAATTAAGAGTGCATGGGGCCCCTGGCTGCAATTCCACTTGAGGCCCAATCCAGCCCCTTTATTATACAATATAATAAATTAGGTGACCCTTAATTTAGCCTAAAATCATAGGGGGCCCCTAGCTTTAACCCAATCAGGCCCTCCTTCCTACTTTAATCCACATCTGGGTGAAGGATTAATGAAGGGACACAGTAACATTACCACATGGAAAGTATCCTCAAGTTGACACTAAGCTTAAGATCAAATAGGCAAGAAGACAAACATAACAGATACAGAAGATAACTGAGTGCTAGCTTTTAGGCCACTTGTAACATGTCATTCTGTAATATGATCAAATAAGCATGAGATGAACACAATGGGAGATGCAGTATTGACAGGAATCTTGAAAACAAAAAAATAGAATCATCTAAAAATAATTTAAATTAGCCATTTGGTCTCATTACTTCAGAAATTCTTATTTTCAGTTGCTCACCACTACTTTAGTTTGAGTAGATAGTGAGTATAAAATGTTGGAATATGCACTCGATGTAGACAATAGGAACTGTTTAAATATGCACTCAATGTAGACAATAGGAACTGATAAAATATGCACTCAATGTATACAATAGGAACTGTTAAAAATGCACTTAATGTATATGATAGGAACAGTTAAAATCACACACACACAAACTGTCTTATTTGAAAACCAAACCTATGGACAAATGAAAACTTGTAATTGTAAAGTAGATAACAGAATAAGAGAATAACTTACACCTGTGTTTGGGTTCTAACTTACACCTGTATTTGGGTTCTAACTTACACCTGTGTTTGGGTTCTAACTTACACCTGTGTTTGGGTTCTAGCTTACACCTGTGTTTGGGTTCTAACTTACACCTGTATTTGGGTTCTAACTTACACCTGTGTTTGGGTTATAACTTACACCTGTGTTTGGGTTCTAACTTACACCTGTGTTTGGGTTGCTGATTTCCACTTGCATCAACCCAGAGGTAACAGCTGATTGTAGGTTGGCATAAGCATCTCTGATAAGTGTCTCTTGCTGCACTGGACCTTTGACTGTTCCTGGAAGTGGTCCCATGGAAGACAATCAATAAAATTATCAAATCTTTTTTAAAAATGTACAATAAATCCTCAAAGTTGGCATTCCATAATGAAATGTCAAATAAATTAGTTTCTTTATTTAAAAAAAAAAAGAAAATTAATGATTTAAAGAATGCATAACTATTGCCAAAAACTTTTATAAAAGAATAAAATAAAATTATGCACTGTTTGTAAACTAAGTGGAAAAAACTACCAATTGAAAACAAATGGAACTTAATGATATAGATAAGGTGTGTTTACATAATGGCTCTAATACTTATGAAAATATTAAATAAGATGAAAAATGAGCCTTTGAAGTTCAAGTGTTTATAAAGTAATTATTTTTTTTCACATAAAAAGACTTTCATTTAATCCCTGTCTTATAATAAACATTTAATGCTTACATTTTTAAGTGGATTTTATGAGCAAATATTTTTTGTGTTGCCAAACAACAAGGAGCTTTTCAGAATGTAATAATTTTAATCAATTATTATATATCCTTTTAATACATATTACTCACTTGAAAATTCAACACAAGCCGTTGCGTTGGACAATACTGGTGAATTTGGAACATGGCTACGCAGTAGTCTAGAAAAAATTTAAACAAAAAATTTTAATTTAATTTTTATCTTCTTGTTTGTTACCTTAAGTTTGATCAAATGTGCTTAAATTATTTATCAGCAACTTTTGAAATCATTAAGTTTTGTATCATTGGTATCAATTTGATGTTTTTATTTTGAATACACTCCTAAATAAATTGCTCAAACTAATGACGATTGCTTTCACCTGCAAGCAAACCCATCATCTGAACACAACTGAAATCCCTCACACACAAAATCTGAGTTGTAAATACACAAGTCTGCACACTCGTCAGGCATGGGAACTCCTTTAAAAACTTTATCATCCATATGGGCTAAGGCGTCAGTTGGCAGTTTCTCAAACTGGGCTGAAGTAAAATAGTTAAAGTTAGCTTCGATAATGTTGGTCACTTATAAACAATGATAATTTGTATAGGGTGTGAGAATAATCAATGCAATGCTAAATATACTAAAATTAAAATTTAGATAACAGAAATGTTTACATACTACAACAAACAAAAGATTTTTCTAAGGGCTTTGAACTTCAACATTTTATGTAGTAGATTTTGTAATGTTTCTGTCCATACTATAATCATAATGAAAATACTGTTGAGATGATGATTCAATTCTGTAGTCTATCTGCTTCAGATGCTCCTTCTATACAGAAGATTATTGTGTAATGTTTCATTTCCTTATTAAACATGCAAAGCTGGACTGTTAGAAATAAATCTTGATAACTGAATGTCTAAAGATTTGAGATTATTCTAATGTAAGATATAATAAGATTATAGATATAATGTACCAGTATAGTCTAAACAAAAATTCATAAACATATAATCATTATCATATCTTTGTTATTCACGCCATCTGTCTTCACAATTTGCAGGAATCACAAGGCTTTAAATACAGCACATTATCTCTCACCACACATCTGGGTAACCCAAGGGAACATCAATGATAGGATGTACAGCTGGGAAACCCGTAGCTAAGCAAGAGTGGCCAGTATTTTCATTGTGCCATTGTCTTATGGGAACTATACTTCATGGTTTAAATTTAGAGTTTTCCTTTTTACAAGAGTTGCTACCCACGGTTAATGATTCCTATCCAACTGGATACTAAAGTGGTGCAAAAATTGTTTAGGGGCTATCTCCTCAAACAGACTTGATCATACTGACATTAAATGTTTGCAATATCATATTTGTGTGACGGTATAACTTAAGTAATTATAACTCATTAAAGACTAGTAAAAATATTTTTTTGTTATCATGTAAATGTTAATGCAGGTTCATTTAAATATTTTTCACAAAACAAATTAAAGCTGTTCCAGAGTCAAGGTCACTAGTAACATTTATTTTGTAGCCACCTTTATCCTCATTCCTCTACAACTAATCAAAAACTTGGAAGCCTATTATAATAACTGTATTGTCCAAGCATAACCTGAATGGACTCTATTGACATAAACTGGAGTAAAAGAAGGCAGGCAATGTCCAAAATATTTACCTAAATTGGCAGTTCCTACTATCTTGGCATTGACATAGACATTGAAATCTTGACCATGGACAGTGACTCCACTGATCCTTAGCGGATTGACCTTCATGTATATGGCCAGGGCTAAGTAGACATTGTTTTGCCATATTGCCTCTAGTGTTGGAGAATAGTAACCTGTCAAGCATTACAAAAAAAAAATTCAATCATCTTTAAAAACAAAACTGTAACATTTCTTCTAATTAAAACATTTTTGATAAGAAACAAATTGATTATTGCCGATGAAAGCATTGATAATGAAAAGATTCTTGATTAATAATTAAAACAAATTCATTTTAAAAATGCAATTTCTTTTTTCATTTTATCTTATCTTATCTTAGATATACAGACGCTCCTTCTATGCAGAAGATAATTGCGTCCACAGACCATGAGAGATGATCTGTTGGCAAGTGATGCAGCGGTCACAGGCCACGGCTATAGGGGTTCCACGCATTACCCCAGCCGCCTAACTATTGTCTAGTTAGGTACCCATTCGGAGCTGGGTGACTCGGGGACTCCTCAGGCCGCGAGAACAAATCCTCACCTTCGTGTGGATTCGAACCCGTGACCATCGGTATGACAGTCGAGAGCGCTACCTCTCGACCACCACGTCCCTGTTTGTTAATTAACATTTTTGCTCACTTATAAGTTAGTTAAAAATGTTATTGCATTCAAAGCATTGGAATATTAGAATAGACATGGATTAACTTCCATGTCATGGTGGTAGTAACTATCTCATTCTGTAGCAACATTGATATCTGACATTAGGACAGTGCATGTTGATAATGTTGATATCTGACATTAGGACAGTGCATGTTGACAATGTTGATATCCGACATTAGGACAGTGCATGTTGACAATGTTGATATCTGACATTAGGACAGTGCATGTTGACAATGTTGATATCTGACATTAGGACAGTCAGTGGCGGCGTGAGGTAAGCGCGGGGCCTAGTGCCAGCAATGACCCCGCGGGGCCAAAGTACTAGTAAAGATCGCTAAGCACCAGTATGCTATGGTATTTAATAATATGAAATATCTTGATTATTGTGTAATTTTAATACCGCGTGTCACCTTTTTATTAAATTATTACAAGTTCATTATTTTCTCTGGTCTATAAACAACGGTTTATTCTTATCGAAAAATGACGTGCCGGTTACAACGTGATTTAAAATGCAATTTATTGGCAGACATATTGCAAAATAATGCGTTTTGCTAATTGAAAGTGAACTGTGGATGTCGACATGAAGGATACCTTGACCCTAACTTATTACAATAGCGAATCACGTATTATTAGCCATGCGGTAATTAACATTTGACAGACATGTTTTCCACTAACAGATGTCAAGTTCCGTGGTTTCTTCTTATGTACAATTAGTAAACCACTTACCACTCACAGACGAAATTTCACTTTTCTTGCCTTCCTGGCGGAGAATTCGTTGATCAGATTTCTGTAGTCCAAATTTGTGGCAAAGTCTTTTTCGATTGATAGAATTGCCAGACCGCAAAGCCTCTCTTGAGACATGGTTGATCTCAGATAGTTTTTTATTAACTTCAGTTTGGAGAAACTTCTCTCGGCACTTGCGACGGTCACAGGAACGGTCAGCAAGATTCTGTATGCCACCGCGGTGTTTGGAAAGGAATCTCGCACAGTCCACAGGTACTGAAGGCACTGTATGGCTGTACCTACACTTTCAGGCACAATTTCTCGAAATATTTTGAGTTCCGCACACAAATCAGCTCCGTCCAAATCTTGTGACCTCTCTGAGCGCAATGCTAAGTCAAGGTCCATACAACATTTTAACATGTCTTCATCATTTAATCGTCGCATCATGTTTACGTTGTACAGAAATCCTAAGAGGTCATCGTATTGTTGAAGTTGTTCAAACCACGTGTTCATGGAAGTGATTGCCTGGTCCACAATGGACAAGAATTATCCCGTTCTGAATGTCTCCTCAGGTGATAACGTTGCTTCCTCCCTACTTTCATAGTAAAACTGCCTCTTCCTTCGTCTGTTTCTTCTATGTTTAAATATTTGTTCCACATCCATTGAGCTTGCAATTTCCTTTGCAGTAATCATTGCAGAATGAAAACCA
>MUZC01002114.1:179719-194463 GCA_002072015.1 Radix auricularia
TTCACTTTTCTTGCCTTCCTGGCGGAGAATTCGTTGATCAGATTTTTGTAGTCCAAATTTGTGGCAACGTCTTTTTCGATTGATAGAATTGCCAGACCGCAAAGCCTCTCTTGAGACATGGTTGATCTCAGATAGTTTTTGATTAACTTCAGTTTGGAGAAACTTCTCTCGGCACTTGCGACGGTCACAGGAACGGTCAGCAAGATTCTGTACGCCACCGCGGTGTTTGGAAAGGAATCCCGCACAGTCCACAGGTACTGAAGGCACTGTATGGCTGTACCTACACTTTCAGGCACAATTTCTCGAAATATTTTGAGTTCCGCACACAAACCAGCTCCATCCAAATCTTGTGACCTCTCTAAGCGCAATGCTAAGTCAAGGTCCATACAACATTTTAACAGGTCTTCATCATTTAATCGTCGCATCATGTTTACGTTGTACAGAAATCCGAAGAGGTCATCGTATTGTTGAAGTTGTTCAAATCGCGTGTTCATGGAAGTGATTGCCTGGTCCACAATGGACAAGAATTATTCCGTTCTGAATGTCTCCTCAGGTGATAACGTTGCTTCCTCCCTACTTTCATAGTAAAACTGCCTCTTCCTTCGTCTGTTTCTTCTATGTTTAAATATTTGTTCCACATCCATTGAGCTTGCAATTTCCTTTGCAGTATTCATTGCAGAATGAAAACCATTGTCTCGATACTTTGTTAGGAAAGATACGAGTCCTTTAACTTGTTGAATTGCTACATCCAGTTGCATATCAGCTGATTGCAGCCTATTGCTCACAGTATTAACAGCGAAAAGAAGGTCATACCATATGACAGTGGCAAGGATGAACTCAAAATTTCTCACTTCAAAATTTGCAAGGGACTCTGCTTCAGCTTTTACCGTAGGACTCTGGTCTCATCTGCTACAGTAAACAGGGCATCTCTTATTTCACGTAAATTCGTTGTAAAACTCTAAAAACTGACATCGCTTGTGAGTTGGATTTGGCCATATCTCCTAACACAAGATTAAGATTGTGGCAGCCGCATGGTGTGAAAAATGCGCGACTATTCAAGCGAAGGATATGGGCTTGGACATCTTCGTGTTTTCCCTTCATATTAGAGCCGTTGTTATATCCCTGTCCTCGACAGTCATCAATATTTAAGCCAAGTTTCCTGATTTCTGCTATTAAAGAATCCGACAACCCTTTGCCTGTAGTGTCTTCAACAATCAAAAATTGTATAAAATGTTCCAGTACTTTTACATCAGGTTGTGACGTATCTACAAAGCGCACTATCAGAGACATATGTTCTTTGTGGCTTACGTCAGGCGTACAATCAAGTATAACTGAGAAATATTTAGCAAGTTTCAGCTTATCAATGATTATCTTCTTTACTTCAGACCCCATCAACTCGATGAGTTCATTCTGAATCTGATGTCCAAGATAATGATCGTGTGTTTCTTCATCTTTGATGCGACGAACATGCTCTTCCATAACTGGATCAAATTTCGCCAGCATCTCAATCAAGCCTAAAAAGTTGCCATTGTTCTGATCATAAAGCTTTTCTGTCTTTCCACAAAAAGCGCTGTTGTGCTCTGCAAGATACTGCACAACAGCCAGGATTCTTCTCAGGACTCCGCGCCAATGAAGCTTTTCTTTCTCCATCTGTTCCAGCATCATTTTGTCTATCCCATCGGACCTTGACATTCGCTTTAGAGCTTCAAGCCACTTTTGCATGCTTTTGATGTGCTCTTGAGATATCTCGTGTGTTCTCAGTTTTTCACCAAGATGCCTCCAATCATTACAACCTTCGTTTGCCAATTTTCCATCGGAAGATGTCCCGTAGAGCTTGCAACAGAAACAATATGCTGCGTCTTTTAATTGAGAGTAACTCAACCATCGTCTGTCCACACATTCTCCGTTTGACATCTTTCGAATGTAATGGTTGTTTGAAAAACGCCTGTTTTCTTCGTTTGTCGGATATTCATGTTCATCGGGTAACCTGATTGGCCCTTTTTCAACCAGCAAATCACGTAAAGCCCAGGTTAAATGTTCCCGATTACTCGGATCGTAGATGTCTTTTGCGATACCTGGGAATAAATTGTTCTCTGCAGAAACAACTTCACTAAAGCGCTTTCACTGTCGCTAACTTCACAGTGTGGTGACTTCATATCCAATAATGGCGCGGTGGTAGATTCGCAACAATCACTGTCACTTGTATCATTAACAGTGGTCGCTATGATAGAGTCCACAGTAGCAAACGCAGGACAATCAAAATCTTGTTTATCTGCTTGTTTTGGAAAGTACTTATCCAGTGCTCCCTTTTGACTTCTGTCGAATTCTTTAGCTTGCGTTTTTTAGCTTTTTCTGCGCCCGAGTCATATTTGCGAAATCTATCGCGATCTCTTCCACTCATGTTGATATCGTACAGAGAAATCACTTTGATGACGCTAATTAATGTTTCCGATCGCACCACTACCGAGACACTGCCATTCCGATGACACAGTTTTCTAAAAATAACTATTTTAATAAATCTATTGTGAATGACGTGTACACAAATATAGGGGATTGGCTGAATGGTACATCTGACCTATTTTCCGCTAACGGTGTAATGCTTTCAAAGACGTCTAGAGCTACGCTACGGAATTTGACCTTCAAAAAGGATTACAAGAGTGCCTCTTTCGTTTTTAATACAATCGTTTCCACCATACGTTCTACCATCCACTCTTTGGTTCTACATGTATAGGCTATTAACCAGGACGAGACATGTTCAGGACCGAAACGCGGGGCCTACCTAAGCGCAGGGCCTGGGGCAGTCGCCCCAGTTGCCACCCCCAAACGCCGCTCCTGAGGACAGTGCATGTTGATAACATTGATATCTGACATTAGGACAGTGCATGTTGACAACATTGATATCTGACATTAGGACAGTGCATGTTGACAACATTGATATCTGACATTAGGACAGTGCATGTTGACAATGTTGATATCTGACATTAGGACAGTGTATGTTGACAACATTGATATCTGACATTAGGACAGTGCATAATGACAACATTGATATCTGACATTAGGACAGTGAATGTTGACAATGTTGACATCTGACATTAGGACAGTGCATGTTGACAACATTGATATCTGACATTAGGACAGTGCATGTTGACAACATTGATATCTGACATTAGGAAAGTGCATAATGACAACATTGATATCTGACATTAGGACAGCACATGTTGATATCTGACATTAGGACAGTGCATGTTGACAATGTTGTATAACCAACATCTAACCTGGAAAAGTCAACCTAAAACTCAGCCTGTCGCTGTATGGGAAGCACTGTGATACATCAAACACCTCATTCAACCTGAACGTCTCGGCGTAGTCATAAAAGTTGTAGATACGGGTGAATGGAATCTGATGAGAAGGATTTCAAGAGATTCTTTTTAATGATTATTGAATCTTCAAATATGTACATGCCATGTATTCTTAAAATATGTACATGCCATGTGTTCTTAAAATATGTACATGCCATGTGTTCTTAAAATATGTACAAGCTGTGTTTTCTTAAAATATAAACATATCATGTGCTCTTAAACTATGTACATGCCACATATTCTTAAAATTTAAACATGCCATATATTCTTAAAATATGCACATGCCCTGTGTTCTTAAAATATGTACATGCCATGTATTCTTAAAATATGTACATGCCATGTGTTCTTAAAATGATGAATTTATTGGAAAATGTTGCTAAGTTAAAATTATCAACAATATTCTTTAATGTTGAAAGAAGAGAGTAAAATGAACAATCTAAGGACAGTAACTCTACATTGGATAAAATCAACCTTCTTTCAATACTTTCTGTAAATGATAAGAGCCCCTTGTTTATTACTGGAGTAACTATGCCCAAGTGTATTCTGAGTTACAGGTACAATCAGATAACAGATCATATTGATAATAGAGTGTCTCTATATTTCTTAACTATATAGTGCTTTTTACTATCTGTGGCTCTCACGTCAGCTTGTCTAACAAACAAGTTTCTCTAATGCTTGTCTCTTGTTTAATCAACTGCTGTTTCTACAGCACAGTTCTACTTGCACCAACTGCTGTCCTTCATCGTCTGAGTTGTGCCCAGGTCTACCTGAGTTGTGGCTAAACAACTCCAGGAAGTGGAATACAGTGGACACTAAAAAACCCATTAGAAGACTTGGATTTAGCAGATGCTATAGTGATACTAAATTAAATGGAAAAGACGTAAACAAGGTAAGGGTTAGCCTGACCGGACGTAACAAAACAGCGAACGTTTCGGCAAATAGCCTTTATCAACGAACATACAATACACAAATAAAACGAAAATAAAAATAAAAAATGAAGGAACTTAGCTGCGGTGAAATCCAAAGTATCCAAAAAAGTGAAACTGAGAGATGACAGAGCGAATTTATATAGGAAAGCAGAGAGTGGGCGGGGTAAACGCCTAGGTGGTCAAAGAAAAGACAACATTCATCCCATGTGGGGCGAGTGTACCGTGATTTTCTATTAATCTGTTTTCAATCTACCATATCACCCCACAGATCACAAGAGAAAATCCACATATTTGAGCAAAGCAGGCAGCAAAAGAGTTTGACTTCAAATAAACAACCAAAAAACAACATTAATATGCTTTTAAAAAAACTATGTAACATGGAGCTGTAGAGCTAAGAACCAAACAAATGAAATTATTTGATAGCTTTATATACATGGCAGTGTGGTCTATATGTTTGGAGGAACAGTTGAAGACATAATAGGCTACATATATCTAGGATGACAGACATTTGCATGTATAAAACCCTTTTAGAAATCATCCTAGATCTCTAACAAAATTAAAATAAGAAAATTATATTCCACCATTAAAGTGCAGCAGTAATATTGCAATGATCAAAAACAATATAGTATTTAACTCAAGAAAGTGTTTTGGATAAAACAACAACAACAACCATTCTTAGTCTAAAAAAAGAAGTCAGTATGACAATAATTATATAAAAGGATTTTAGGCAATTTTTTAAATTTCATAACCAGATGATGGCAAGACGGGACATCCTTATGGGAATGAGGCGAAAGTTTATTGAAAATCTTCTGGGGCTTTAAGAGACTTAAATAACAATTTCATTATTAAATTTAGAATCATTGGTTCTCTGAATGCGGAGATGAAACCATTTTTATTAGCATGAGTAACTCGTGACCCCAATTTTCACTCACCCATTTGATATTTTATGTTGATATTTTTATCTTGCTTTTAATAATTAAATAATTGTAAATACCTTGAGAAAATTGCAAAAATCTCACGTTTTTATTTTTGAGATAAAAAGAATAACTCAGTATTCCAAGATTTAATTTGTTATGCTTATAAGTTTGGTAATAGTGACAAGAAAAATTAGTATAAAAGGAGTGTATGCCATGTATAAGATAAGATAGTGGTAGACAATGTGATGATATTACCGAAGGTGCTGATATCACAAGCTGTATTGGATAGTTCATAACATCGTCCTTGACCCCATCCAAAGGAATGTCATGCCAGTTTTGCTTTGAGTTACAAGGAAAGAAAAATGATTTCATAATTAGTTATATGACCATTGATGTTTTAAATTTCACGACAATATTGAAGCAATAGAAAGAAATGGGTTTAAGATATGAAGCTTCTTTAACTGTTACTGAAACAATTATTATGGGGGAAAATTGGAATCATAGACATTTTATCTGACATGTTACTCTTATAGATCATGTATTATTCTTTAAAAATGTATTTTTACAAATATTAACATCATTAAATTTGGCTTTTAATGGGAAGATAATTTTGATATAGGTTAAGTCATAGAAATATCAATAGACATGTTAACATAATGAACAATTAAATAAATATTAAATTAAACTTTAAACAGAAGTCATTTTCAAAATAAAAAACATAAAAAATTACTTACCGCCAAAAAGTAATATTCAAATGTAGCATTCACCACATTATAGTCGATAGGAAAGTTTGGTATAATGGCACTAAATACATCACAAGTAGTTCCTCTGACTGTGCGCTACAAAAAAAAATCATACCATTATGGGTTTTAATAAAAATTTACTAAAGATAATTTTGAATTTTCTATTACAATGTAGAGACATAACTACAGCATGGTAACTGGATTTCATGTCAACGGTCTGACCTAGAAACAGTGCATGTACCCATCATGTGGAAGATTTTTAGCTTGATTTATATTCATAATGTTAATTAGTTGATAAAAGTTTTTAAATATATGTTTAATATAATCAAATTATTACTCTTTCAATAAAACCTAAATTCCCTTGGTAAATTTATTAAAAACATGAGCCATTTTTTCCATGAAACAAATGCTGAAGTTGCCAAAATTTGGCCTTAAAACTCATTATTAGAACAATTTTAAAATCGAGAAATATGAAAATTTTGAAATAATTTTTAAAAATTATTTGTGTTGGATATAACAAAAGTCAGATAAAATGTAGCTATTTATTACCTGTCCTACATATTTGTAATTGTCATTGAAACGAAAAAATCTGTTTGGATCTTTGATATCAACAACAAGAGACCCATTGTACTGAAATCTTTTTGTATCCTCTTGAGAATCAGATCCTGTGATATCTATGGGAGTTATTGTACATCCACCGAGTTTATTCTTTACATACCGAATACCTGTTAGTTAAAACAAGGAGAGAAAAAATTTATACAGTTTTGTCAAAGTTAAATCAGAGACCATTTTTGTTATTGTCTTTATTAAAACATTTGCTCTAAAAAAGTTTTACTTTACTTACTAGATGTTTAAAAATATTAATGCCTTCATCATGGTTAGTACTTCTGTTGAAGTTTCTTAAAGTTACTTCTGATTAGTTTTTAAAGTTGACCTTAACACTAATTCAAAATGAAATTAGTTTTAAAAGTTTTATGATTAAAGAACATTTGTTTAGTCTTATGTCTTGTACTATCTATACACACACTCCTTCTATACAAAAGATTATTGCTGGTCTGTTGGCAAGTGATGCAGCGTTGACAAGCCACAGGGTTCCATGCATTACCCAGCCACTGTTGTTTCCCTAACTAGTTTTAGGTCCCCATTTAGAGTTGGGTGGACTCGGGGACACCCTTGGCCCTGCCAACAAGTCCTTGCCTTCACATGAATTCCAACCCGTGACCATCTGTATTAGGTTACTATAAAAACTTTTAGTTGCAGAATAAGCAAATCATCAACTAATGTAACAGTATTACCAGTTTTAAAATCATGAATTTCAGAGACTGCACTGCTAGGGTTTCCTTGATCATCTGTGTTGGGCGACCTTTTGTCTTCTCTGACAAGTCTAGCATCCTCATCGTACCACACCTAAAATAATGGAGAGGTTGCTAAGGGTTACAACCAAGATGTCTGACTGCTGCCACACAGCAGTTTAAAAATACTGTGCGGCAAACTTTGAAAACTATATTATATCTGAGTTTTCTGGAGTGTAAAATTTTGAACAATGATACTTTACCAGGGCAGATAATTAAATTTTTGTAGTTAATAAGAAAGTTTCAAATTTAAATCAAGCTTTATCGGTTTGCAAAAGGTTAGACAGTTCAGAAATGTTTTTAAAAATTATACAACTGTAACAATTGCTCTAAACTCTGGAATGTTTCACTTCTCATACATTTTCAGTCTACTTATGATAAAATACATGAGTAATAGAATAGAAAGACAAGGATTAAATATTATAAATTATAATAAAGGATTAAGAATGAAATTAAAATTAACTGTTGATTAAAATATATTTTCACAAAACTACATTATTCTATATGAATTTGTTTGCTTTAAGTACTTACAGCATAGTGTGTTATTTGTGAAGAATATGGGTCGACTATTTCAGCTCTGTAAGTAAAGAGTGAATTGAATTGTGGCAGTGGACGAGTGTTTATTCTGCTTGAACAGATAATTCCAGGAGGCGTCTGAAAAAGTAACCAATAAAAAAATATCAAAATTTGTTTTTTATGCAATGATATACTACAGAGCTTTTATGAATTTAAATAATTAAAAATTCCTGTAATATTTTGAAATCATTAAATAATTTATGATGTAAATCTAAATTGTTTTAATTAATTTTAAATCTGTATAATTCTTACATTATTCATTACACAAAGAATAAGAATCAAAGAAAATCTTGGCAAAAAATATTAACCAATAATATCCGGCAATAAGTCCAATTGAATACATGAAGTACATAATTTACGTTCTAATTCAATTGCAAATCCTTAAACTTTATGGCTATACTATGATTAAAATGTATATTAGTATATAACTTTTATTAAATATTAATTAAAAATAAATTTTAAATACATTTGTGGTAAAAACCTATATCTCCGACCGGGCCGACCTTATCGGCGGCCATCTCGTTGCTATGGCACGTCACCGGCCCGGAAAAATAGTGCGAGCCCCGTGAATTTTCCGAAAATTCTAAAGCTATACCTAACCCAAACCCTAAAATTAAAATAACATTTATCCTTCATAGCAACGGGAAGAGACGCGACGCTCCGGTCGGAGATATAGGTTTTAGCCACATTGGTATTAGCTAGGAGTAGGAGTAATACACTAAATTCACTAATCTAAGTCTAGGAGAACATCAATAAAATTCAATTCAATGGTCAATGGATTACAGTAATTACACTATTTACACCAAGTTGCTAACACAAACATCTAATTCTAAACTAATTTTAGTTTAGTCAAGCCATGTCAAGGACCATGCGGCAGGAAGTTTACATTTTTTTCTTTCTAAAATTAACAATAATTTGCAGATCAATGTTCAATGTTTCCATGGTCCATAGTGAGTGACTGACGTTCACAAAAAACTAAGCGCCATGAAAGAATACAATCACTAACCTCAAATATTGAAGAGTCTTCCGTGACAGTAGGGACATAATTGATGAAATCGTAATAGTGATGAAAATATCTTGGGGTAGCCGGTGATAAAGTTGGACCTAAAGGAGCCCCATAAGTAGCCACAGTCGACAGACCTTCAATTTCTATCCTGACTGGAACTTGCGCCAATGGCGAGGAAACATTCCAACCCGGTTCTGAGCATTAAATTAAAAAAAAACACAAGTTTTTAAAAAGTATTGTAATAACAGACTAAATGGATTCCTAAAGACTAAAGAACAACAATCTCTAAGATATATGGATTCCCCGAGCATAGTTTTGATTATGTACTTTGTACGTGTACAAATATAGTCCATAATCCCACAATTCATTTTAAAATTAGAGGAGAAGAATGAATTTAAATATTTTAAATGATTGGCAACGTGGGAGAAGTTGATATATTTAAAAAAAAAAAAAAAAAAGGAAAAACTGTATCTTAGAGTCTTAGTTTTTTTTATAACCTAACTTAGGTTCAACAACTAATACGTACTTCCAATCGATTGTCGTGGTAGACAAGGTTTGGGAAAACATGTGCGCGAGACAATTTAAGAATTTTCTTTTACTTTTACCACGTTAAAATTAATGGAGACCACAAGACACAAGGTGTGTACGTCAACTGAAACTTATTATTATATGCTGATGCCCCAACACACTAAGCCACCCACAAATTGTACTAGCAACAAATTAAGCATTAAAAAATTATTAAAATCAACGTGCATGAAATTTTAAAACAAAATCATTAATAACTATACAAGATGAAACAATACATCAGTAACACAAGAGATACATATTTAACCACATGCTTGCTGATGGTACACAGTTATTAACATGAAACTCACGACTGAAATAATATGTGACATTCATTGTCCCCTTCACAGTAGGCCAAGTCATACAGGTGGTCCAAATATTCACAGGTATCCCTCGCACAAGTCCCGTACCTATGTACACCTGGAACATGTCAGCACAAGTATGAAATGTGAGGACAGAAAGTTGAACGCAGATGACCTAAAGTGCCAATCATCGGCGTTATAAATCGGACCTTTCTAAATCGAACTCAACGGGACCCGAAAAAATAGATTTACAGAATTTTTGAGTTAGGGAAAATAGCGTAATAGGCTCTGATTAATAAAGGACAATGGTGTTATTGACAGGAAGAGTGGGAGGAAACAGCCATATCCACCAGAAAGCTTGACAGGAAAGAGAGGCGGTGTCTTATGTTTCCGATGAAAGGAAGCCAACTTGCTTTGACATACCGACACAAACCCGTGAGAAGAGACACGTTCTCTCCCCTCCCCCAATTAACTCCCCCCCACAGTGGGATGGGGGAAGTAAGATTTTTCTTTTTAAAAAGAGTCACAACATGCCTTGGAAAATTCGACTAAGGGAGGTTGGAAGTAAAAAATCTTCGAGTTAAGGAGATCTAAAATACAATATTCTTATGGAATTTAGCCGGGACCTAACAATTAATTCGATTTTGGGAGGTTTTAGACTTAGGGAAGTTTGACTTAGCAAGGTATGACTGTAACATATTCATTAATTACAGTAGGTGTATTTATAAGGAATAAAATAAGTTTCTTTAAAATCGTAAAGGTCAAATGCATAGGCAGAGGTTATGCATATCTGGATACAATGCAATTAGTTGCCTCATAAATATTGGAACATGGCTCATCTACCTAAACTTTATTGATTCACTTTGTCATTCCCTCCGCCTGCATACAAAATTTGTTAAACATTTGATGTTGTAAATGTATAATAGAACTAGAATTGACCTACAAATCAGATGTTCCACTGAGTGCTTTTTTCTGGTTTAGAGGATATATGATGATGCCATTAAATACAATTTGTAAAACGTATACCCGTGATAATAGTAAATTACAAAAATGAAAACATCACTGTCTTCCTCAACGAGACTAAACGAACTTACGTCATCGATATCAGCAGCAAATCTCAAGGCCGAGCCGCTGCCAAAGATTCTGATTTGACTTGAGATGACTCCACCAGCAGAAGATGAAGAGTTGGGAAAGTTGACAGGCCCAAAGATGAAACTTGTCGTGTCATCCGATATGTTCTTGATCATACACGTTTTGTCTGTGTTTGAGTGAGACAATCGTGGATGAAGGAAATAGAAGACCAAGACGTTACAAAGACGTGTGCTACGCTGTGTTAGATTAGTATAATAAATAAATTGTAGTTTTAAATAGCAGCATTGACGAGAGAGTGCAAAGTGTGTAACCAGTACAGAGTAAGCAGAAGGGATCCATGGCCTTAAGAGGCATCTATATAGTTTTCGTAAGGAAGACCATGGCAAACTCAAATAGAGGTAGCTGGAAGAGTTCCACCAGGGCAGGACTAAGCGTTGTAGACTGTGGAGGAACAGATGCGTCTTGATGCGGGCCATAAAAGGGAAACCAGAACACTTAAACTTAAAGAAAAATTATACTCCAGGAAGCCCCACTGGACTTCACCGTTAGAATGGTCTTTCGAGAATGTGGTGCCATAATACTTAACACAAAGAAGATTAGGATATATATATATATATATGTGTGTGTGTGTATGTGAGTGTGTGTGTGTGGAGGGTGTACGAGGGCTCTTTGTTTGGTTGCTATGCAAATGCATACACTTACAATATATAATTTATGTGCTAGTTGGATACTCGTGACTGCCTTCCTTCAGTTGCCCAGAAGCCTTGTCTCCTGGTTATGGAATACCTCGTTGATTGTGTCATCAAAGATCACGCCCGTGTATTTACAATTATATAGTGAAAACAAAACTGGGAACGATAAATTCTCATGCATTTTCTACAGCCTTTCAAAACGGCTTAAATTATAGCGTAGATTTTAACAATTAATTATTACTAGAAATAATATTAATATCCTATTTCAAGGACTACCCACCATCTAGGTTCAAGTGGAAAAGTTCTCCGGTCAGATAAGAATAGATTAACTGCAATCGCTGACCATTGCGATAGGCCAGGAGTGCGCCCCTGTTTCCCGTGTAGTCCAGGTATTCGTCCACGACCATGGAGTAGTTCTTGTCCAGTATGCTGACCTCCACACGAGCCTGGTATGAATAAGAGTTGTCGAAGATTGCAGGAAAAGGGGGCGCTGTGGAGAGTCATGAAAAAACACACAACAGATATAAACTGACCATTGAATGGACATCATGGGCCATGATGTAATCAACATTTGGGCATGATGCTCTTGGCTTCATGCAAGGGCCACAATTTGACTACTTCCAGCAGTTCTTCTACTGATTGTGCCTTTGTTTCCCTTGAACTTTTTGGCAAATTGCTGTGCCTGTCAAAGACTTAATATCTGACCCCTTGGCTACACTATTTGTTTAAAAACGTTAGTTTCATAAGTTTTTAACAGTACAGTGCTCACCCCAGGGCTACGGTCTATTGAATGTTGATGGGTTAATGTTTAAAGACTAAAACACATTACACACCCTTGGAGGTACCATGTGTGTAATATATAGAGTTCAGTGAATACAATACAGAGCTCACCACCAGGGCTTCTTTATATTCATTTATTTAGAGTGCAATGAATTCAGACTAAAGTAAGTTTCTCACCATTAGGGCCACTTGTAGCGGACGTATTACAGCTGAAGTCAGCGACGGTCTGGTGGCTTGCTATCGCCAAGACGAGTAGTACCTCAACGATCTTCAGAAGCATGGGTCCCATCTTCAACAGATTAGTCACACATTATGTCAATGGAGTTGTCAACAATAATAGCGTGAGGAATTACAAGGAAATAATTGGACGGCCATTCAGAGATACTTTATATATGACTTCTGATGACTAAACATTCACTTTCACTGTCAAAAATTTGCTATCTTGTTCTATGACTGGAATGTTCATTTTTCAATGAATAGGTCTTCTCGTAAAGTTATAGAAAAGTAAAATCATCCTATACGGATTCAATTATTTTTTTGTGTGAGTATTCTCTGTAATTATTTTAACACAAAACGTTAGTAAAAAAAAACACCCTCCAGGTATAGAGTACATGTTTCTAGATGTCATAAAAATAGAAAAGAAAACGATTTCATTGTGACTAATGAAAATAATACTAGCAAAATTCATGTGTCTGTTTGCGTGTTAAGCTTTTCGTCCCTTTCTTTTTTATATAGCTTTCAAATTAACTTTAAAATGGCCCAATTATATGGTCACTATTGGTATCATTAATTCAATTTATTGCCTCGCCTGTACCGACAATTGGGACTTCCCAATGGTGTGTACACACGGAAAAGAATGCGTAACAACGTTTTAGTAGACCAACAACATTTAAAGAGTTTGGTTCAGTAGAGGGAGCTGGTAAATTATTCAGGTTTAATGAACTGTTTGACAAAGGTACATATTTTACATAAATTTATATGCTTTGGATCACTCTTGAACTCGTGTATATTTTCCAATCATGAAGTAGTGTTAACTCACATTGGGCGTCTGAAGTCAAATCATGTATTGTAGGACCATCAGCTTGAAGCTTAACTGAAATCATTTCATAAATGTCGTAAGGGGCCGTCCATAAATGACGTCACGCGATTTTGGCCGATTTTTTACCCCCCCCTACGTCACGCGTCGTCACAAAATCGTAGACCCCCCCCTCCAAAAGTACGTCACAAAACTTTGACCCCCCCCCCCTTTTTTTGAAAAAAAAAATAATTCACAAAACGCACTTTATTTTTTATTTGAAAATAAGTATGTTTCAAATCACTTTTTTGACATTTTAGTATTTACTAAGTGTAGTTCTACATTGTAATACTGTAACACACTTGAAGCTATGTATAAATTGTAAGCCAGTGATTCTCAAACTTTTTCGTATCAGACGACCGACAAGCTATTTTACCAAGTACCATTGCATTCTTTCCCGTTTTGACATCATTTTCTCTGTACTGATTTGATAACAAAATGAGCCCCTACACAAATTAAAGCCCTATAAGATTAAGTATGAATTCGGCTTGTTTTATATATTACATTTTAATTTAAAAAAGGTTTAGTTGCCAAGGCATAGCAAGAAAGCTAACGAACAAGCAGCGGTAATGTCAAAAACCATTTGATGTGATTAACCTTCGCGATTAAGCTCGCTATTGTGACTATTGATATTACAAGGATCGTTGCATTGTTGATAGACCTAGAATATGTAGATACAAGACTTTCGAATTGATTTCGATCTTCTAATGACAGTTTTCCTGCTAAGTATATGCACATCAAATGCATTTGATCTAAAATTATCACATTGATATCATCAGGCTTGTCCATGGGAATGGGGATGGGGTGTGATGGGACAGGCATAAATTGCCAAGGGATGGGATGGGATGAAACACAAAAATATGTCCCATTGACAAGCCTGGATATCATATCTCATGTTTTCTAAAAAATTATTAGGTATGCGCTGGAAGAGGAATATGGCAAATACTGTACGAACCCCACATTTGTGCTGGAAAGTAGGGTATCATCTTGTGCGCAAAATACAGTATTTCCTGCAAGTTAAGACTGCAAAAATACTATGACACTATTAAAATATCCAATATTATCAAAACTGTTTACTCCCAAGCTCACAAGTTTGTTTGTTTTTGTTTTAAATTCTTTTTTCTTCAGGATTTCACGTACGTCTCACAACAGTTGTAAATATAATGTCACCAATGAACGAGGCTTGTTTAAATTGTTGCACTCTCTTAGGGAATTTATAAACTAATGAAAAATACATGGCTACCGCTATTAGTCTGTTTATCCAAGGGGTCGGTTAACAGCGATAAATTATCTCATTTGGGGTAAAAAGAGAACTCTTGGGGGTAATGCTGAATCATTGTGGGCATAGAAAATTTGC
>MUZC01002114.1:216147-269065 GCA_002072015.1 Radix auricularia
AAAAAATTAAAAAAGAGTTGTGCCAATCACAATGAAGAGGGAGTCTGAAACACGTTGGATTGCACGATCAGAAGCTGTTATAGCAATTTATGAAGGACTAGATGACATGGCAGGGCTGTTGGAAAAATTATCAGAACATACAAATATGACGCCTGACACCAGAAGTGATGCAGAAGCTTTGCTGGTAGGTATATAAAACTTTAACTTCCTAGATTTTAAATATTTCTGGAACATCATACTTGATAAAATTGATAGTGTCCAGTAACGGTTCCAGAATCCTACTGTGAGTTTCAAGGAAGCTTAATCTGATCTTGAATCGCTTGAGCAAGAAATTGTCAACATTCGTGTTAATTTGAGCCATGTTGCGGTAGACGATGGGAAAGAAGATGCACAACTTGGAGAATCGAGTTTGACAGAAGATTAGACGACATCGGAGGATGCCTTCGAGAATTAAAAAGAGATGCAGAACTTTCTCCATAAGAAGAAATTGCACCTGCTATGAACAGCGAAATTGATAAACCCCAACAGGAGATATCAATACGGATTTTACGTCTTAAACAACCTAAACAACAAATTTGGATTTTTACTAGTTACTAGACGTCAAATCTCTTCTTGCTGAAACAAAAGTCGATATGCTTCGTTATAATTGCTTAGATTTTGCTAATTTCTACGAATTGAGAACATGAAATCAAATACTAAAAAAAGATGCTCAGTACCCGGACTGAAGTTCTACCGGAAACTACTTTGGATCTTATCGATTTTAATGTTTCATATGGAGATGACGTATTTCCGAATCTGCGCATTTCACTTCAAGTACTTCTAAAAATTGCTGTTTCAACTAAAAGCTGTGAGCGGTCCTTCATCAAAGTAAACCTTACTTTGTCTTAATTACGCGCTTCAATGGATCAAGATCGTCTAGATGATCTTGCACTCCTTAGCATCGAAAGAGAACACTTGAGAATATCAATTTTATCAGCGAGATTGACGACATTCAAATCAAGGAAGATCCATTTATTTTAGATTGTCTATTCGAGTCATGTATAATTAGTAGTGTATTTTTTTTTCAAATAAATTGTTTATAATCGTATAGAGAATTATTAGTCTGTATTGTATTTCATTAATATATCATTTGCTTCAAAAAAATTAACCATATAAACCGTAAAATTTCAAATTTTTCTTGGGGGCTCAGTGAGCCCCCAGAATTTTTCGGTCCGTCAAGGGGCGCAGAATTTGTGTCTTGCCCCCGGGCGCACATGACCCTAGTTACGCCACTGTGTGTGTGTGTGTGTGTGTGCGTGTGTGTGTGTGTGTGTGTGTGTGTGTGTGTGTGTGTGTGTGTGTGTTGGGGGTTTGTTATGACCACCATTTGATATGGATGTAATTTTTTCCTTAAATCAATGACTAAAGTAATTTTGACAGATAGTTCAAGTAACGAGCTTTTTAAAGGCAGATTTTATGAAATAGAAATTAAAATTGACTGTTCAAGAATGGTAATTTAAACTATGAATAATAAAATACACTCAAGATAGGGCAACATGCGTATAGTGAAAAAAGAATAATAAACGAGGCCACTCCGTGCATCGTTGTTAAACAAATTCTGGTTAGGGAGAGTGTAGCAATTTGTTGCCTCCCAAATTCTGGTTAGGGAGGGTGTAGCAAAGTGGTTTCTCCCAAATTCTGGTTTGGTTGGGTGTAGCTAAGTGGTTTCTCCCAAATTCTGGTTTGGTTGGGTGTAGCTAAGTGGTTCCTCCCAAATTCTGGTTTGGGTGGGTGTAGCTAAGTGGTTCCTCCCAAATTCTGGTTTGGGTGGGTGTAGCAATGTGGTGCCTCTCGAAAACTGGTTTGGGTGGGTGTAGCAATGTGGTGCCTCCCAAATTCTGGTTTGGGTGGGTGTAGCAAGGTGGTGCCTCCCAAATTCTGGTTAGGGAGGGTGTAGCAATGTGGTGCCTCCCGAATTCTGGTTTGGGTGGGTGTATCAATGTGGTGCCTCCCAAATTCTGGTTAGGGAGGGTTTAGCAATTTGGTGCCTCCCAAATTCTGGTTAGGGAGGGTGTATCAATGTGGTGCCTCCCAAATTCTGGTTAGGGAGGGTGTAGCAATGTTGTGCCTCCCAAATTCTGGTTAGGGAGGGTGTTGCAATGTGGTACCTCCCAAGTTCTGGTTAGGGAGGGTGTAGCAATGTTGTGCCTCCCAAATTCTGGTTAGGGAGGGTGTTGCAATGTGGTGCATCCCAAATTCTGGTTAGGGAGGGTGTAGCAATGTGGTGCCTCTATATTCTGGTTTTTGTTCAATTAATTTTTAACGATGCTATACTTACGACTATGAAGCTAATAAAAAATATTAGCATGATACAGAAATAAACACAGATCAGGGAATATTAACTGAAATTTCGTTTGTGAAATCAAGACAGATCAAAGAAGTGGCAAAAAAGGTAACCATCTCAGGCGGGACAAGATCTTTACCGCATCCACTCTTCAAGAAAATTCTCGGTTATTCTTTATCAAAATTTCCGCGCCTTAAATCGCCACATGATCGAAGTATCTCATGCCATAACGTCTAGCTTGTTATCTATACTCGTCCTCAATTTAAACACTATATAATGTCTCTAGGGAGCGCTATAAATCCAATAATTTTACTTTTTCAGCCATCCCAAAGCCAGCTTTCTTCACCCCGACATCCTACCAGGCAAGGGTCGAGCTGACTTTTCAGGAAAAGAAAAGCACGATCGTGGCGGACGAGTACCTGGACTACACGGGCAACAGGGGGGCAATAATCGTGTACCTTGACGACGGCCTGAAGAGGCAGTTTGTGTATTCCTACAACACCAGTGAAGTCTTCCAGATGAATGACGGTAAGTGGACGCATCGCTACACCTGCCATAGACTCTAAACATAGACAAAACTCACAATTGGAGCTTTTCGAAGAATTAAATCTTTTTTTTAACATACGAACTGTAAGACTTGTTACTTACCAAAATTATTTTTTGCTACGTACCATCTACAATTTTTTTTTTTTTTACATACCAAAAGAAAAAGCTTGCTACACTCCAGCAAACAGTTTGCTGCATACAGGGGAGGATTGAGACTGCATGGGGCCCCTGGCTGCAATCAAACAGGGGCCTTATCCAGCCAGAGTCCCTTAAAATAAAAGGATTTCTAACAGCTAATATAAGACTATAACTAAATATTAATGATGAAAAATAAAACGAACACGAAGAAATATCTGTTTGAAGTGTTCGCCGTCGTATTACAGTTGGGTGGGAAAATAATTTTTTGTTAAAAATTATCCTCCCCTGGGAATCGATCCCAACACCACTTGGATCACGAACCTATACTCTATCCACACGGTCAGAAAAGCATGTTTAAATTGAGAAATTTTTAAAATATAAACTATTTTATACAATGTTTTTCTAAGGTGAACCAATTAAATCAAGCTTTTTGATTATTAAAACTATCAGGTCTAAATAGCGATCTGTTTAATATATAAGATTTATAAATTTATTTATTTTATTATATTTTAAAGGGTTCTGGCAAACATTTGTACACTTTTGTTATACATTGTAAAAAGTTTGGGGGCCCCCAAAACATCGGGGGCCCCTGGCTTTAGCCCGTTCAGCCCCCCTTTATCCACCATAGGCTGCATACCAAAAGAAAAATGTGCACCTCCCTCTGCCAACAAATTTAAAATATTTTAAAAATAAAACAAACCCACAACTCAGCTTTCATAGGCTCAATCTATATTTTTTTCAAATATTTATATTTTACAGTTACAACTTATCATTGTCTTGCATTAAACATAACAGTTTAAGAAAGACTTAGTATTTGTTACACTGCAACAGTAAAAATTGTAACTTACGAATAATAATGCTCCTATTCATATCTTTTGTTTAAAAAAACAAAACAAAAAACATTCAAGTAGGATTGTGGCATCAATGAATCTTCTAATCTAAACCAACAATCATCTCTCATCGGCAGGGGCGGAGTAAGACTGCACGGGGCCCTGGGCTGCAATCAAACGGGGGCCCTATCCAGCCAGCATTCTTAAAATATAATGATTGTTAACAGCTAATATAAGACTGTAACTAAATTTTAATAATGAAAAAAAAAACGAACACGAAGAAATAACTGTTTGATGTGTTCGCGGTAGTTATAATTGAGTGTTAAAAAAAAACAAATATAAGCCCTTGCTGGGAATGGAACCCGACACCGGTAGCCCCACGAGCATGTACTATACCCAGACGGCCAGCGGAACTACTCGAAAATGGGACATTTTAAAAATATAAACTATTTTTTATATCATGCGAAGTGAATCAATTAAAGTTTTTCGATTATTAGGTACTATCAATACTATCATGTCTGAACGCGATAAGTTGTATAGATAGTATTAATTAATTTATTATATTTTCAAGGGTTCGTGCAAACGTTTGTACACTTTTATTATAAAATATAAAAGTTTGGGGGCCCCTAAACTGTCGGGGGTCCGTGGCTTTAGCCCGTTCAGCCCCCCCCCCTTAATCCGCCATAGCTCATCGGAGACTCATCGGGAGAAGACTGTCTATAGCAGTGCTGCCAGCGACAATTTTAGGAAAAACCTAGCCAACACGTCAAAATAAACCTAGATCAGAAGGAAAAAAAAAAAGAAAAAAAACCTAGGCATGCTAAAAATAAACAAAAATAACGTCACAAAGCTTCCCACCCCACCCCCTTATTTGAAATAGACCTTGTCTCAAATAATTTTTTTTTTCAAGTTTTATTCAAGTAGATTCTATGTATTTAGTGTAAGTGTAAGGGCGCAATCCAATAGCATAATGGATTTAAAGCAATTTTAAAACGTCACTAAATAGTTAGGAATCAAATATTAAAGTGAAGCTTTCATTTAAAGTTGCGCATTTTTTGAAGTGACGTCACAGTTCTTAAACAGCCCTCTCCCCTTTGTAACAAATCTCACAAAAGTATGACTACATTCCATCCTTCCCCCAAATCGTTTTGGTATTGGCATTTATTAATATATTCTACATAACTATTTGTAAAATATACTTACATTTGATTTTTTTAAAATCACTTATGTCATCATCTCTATAAATCATTTGGCAATCTTATCAGCATTCTTGGAATAATTCACTATGACTATCTGAGTCTTGTATTAGATACGGCATATACTTGAGAGTTTATTCTCTCATCGCCGACAGAAGAAAATGTTAGAGCCTCTAATAGTCTAATAAATTTGAATATTTTTGCCCAATCAAGTTGTTTTATCTTGTTCCAGAATTGTACAGACATATGGCACCACCTTTCGAATTTAGTAGCACAGAGCCATAGATTATGATAGGTATAATAATGGAACATTAAAGGGTGGCTAAAAATACTGTTGCTACATACTGCTTATTTTATTTTTATTTTTGAAAAATCGAAATATTTAGAATGTTAATTGCATATATTTAATTATTTTGTTTCTTTCACACTGAATATTTACTGTAAAAAACAATTTAAAAAAAAACCTAGATTATGACTATTTTTGAAATAAAAAACCTAGAAACCTAGACGAGGTCAAAAAAACCTAGATCTAGGTTGAAAAACCTAGCGCTGGCAGCATTGGTCTATAGTCTATATGCGAAATACTTAGGAGTCATAATAAATGAGAAACTATCTTGGAATCCCCATGTCAATGAAGTTATTAAAAAATCAAACAAAACCTTAGGCTTTATAAAAAGAAACTTTTACAAATGTAACAAAGATATAAAACTAAAATGCTACCTCACCCTGGTGAGACCTATACTAGAATATGCATCTTCTGTATGGGACCCATCCACCAAAGAAAATATTGATAAGTTAGAACAAATCCAAAAAAAGAGCTGCCAGATTCATTACTGGAGAATATTCAAAACTGACAAGAGTAACACCGTTAGTTAAATCATTAAACCTTGAAACACTAGAGGATAGAAGAACCAAGAGTAAATTAGTAATTATACATAAAGCAATTAATTCTAATTTAGAAATACAACACAAAGATAACCTAATACAACCCTCAAATAGACATAAAGTTAAAAACACCTTTCTTATGCCATATGCAAGAACAAACACATACAAGTTTTCTTTCTTTCCGTCCGGTATTCGGGCGTGGATTGGGTTGCCTGAAGAAACCAGGAAAGCCACCACTTTATCATCTTTTAAAACTCTAGTAAGAATACAGGACTAAACACAAACCATAGAAATACGTAGGACGCAATAATCTTCTGTACAGAAGGAGCGTCTGTAACATATAAGATAAGATAAGATAACACTTATCTCTCATCGGGAGAGGATTGTCTATTGGAACGTAGAAGTGCAACTTCTGCTTCAGATGGCCCACGTGCTACGTCACTGGCATTTAGACGCCATGACGCCACGGATTAAAGGCACCATTAACCGGAAACCTATGTCAAGCTTATTCATTTCCATCAATCGTAAAAACAAATTTGCCACCAAACTAGTCATGTAGCAGTGAATATGTACAAGAGTTGTATGAAATATTGGCGCTATCTGCTGTTAGCGACTCTTTTAGAAGTTGGGAAAATTTACTTGCTATGAAGAGAAATTAGGCCTATATTCTGATACAACCGTGAAATTGTTTAAAATTAAGAGCGAATCCAAACGTAATAAATACATTAATTAACAATATTAAAATATTATTTTGAAATAAATAAAATAATAATAATAATAATAATAATGATAATAAAATGATAATTTATATAGCGCTGTATCCCAGACAGGAGCTATAAAAGTAGTGTAAAGGTCACAACTACTTTTCTTCAGGAGCTCCTCACCAATTCTCTTGACTTGTGATTTATTGAACACGTTTCTGCTCTATAAAAACATCACAAGTTCTCATACGAGCGTTCGCTTACTTGCAGATAACTCTTGTCTTGTTAAAAACATGAGCACGGACTTCACCTCGGAGTTGCTGGGCCCTGTGTTCATGTCCGGTGATGCTGACAAGCGGCACATCTTTGGAAGTGTAGCGGCACTGCTTTACCTCGGCAACAGCTCTAGTGCGGTGAGTTCTAACACACGTTCTTATTCTCTTACAGCTGGTATTTAAAATTAATTGAATACACAGCCGCCCGGGGTAACTTCAGAAGAATTTCAGAATTTATACAATTTGACAAAAACGTTAAAAAGCCGAAAAAAACACATTTTTTTTTTTTTTACTATAAATCCTCTAGACTCTAGTTCTATGAATTCTTTAATTAACTATATTAATGTTTATTGCTACCAGTGTGATGGTAGCCTTGCGATGGGTTGAACTTTATATTATGGCATGACTTTTGAAAGTGTCTAAAACATGTATCATTCTATAACGGAACAGGCTTTTGTCTACACCCAGTCAACAGTGCGCGGTATCCCTGCCAACGTGTGGACAGCTTGTATCAGCACATCTTTTACACCCGATGGGATGAGGACAACATATTATTACAGCCGTGAGTACTACTGGAAACAGATCAAATGGAAATTATTCATGTAGCTTAGACCAGTGCTTTTCAAACTTTTTAGTGTAGCGGACCGGCAGGAATATTTCCATTTGCACAAGGGACGTTGAGCCATTTTCCTTGTACAGACATTGTAGCGGAATCTATTTTATTTTATTGGCTTCATTTTATGTGCTTGCTGTCGAGAAATTGGCAATGATACTCAATGGGGTTAGTATTAATGATTGCAAATGAAGGATTATAATTATATTGTTCTTTACCTTCTTGATAATTTCTGCAAACTGGCAGCGGATGGCCCATAAAACAATGAGTTTCAAAAATTGAAATCTAGTTCCAATAAAAATTGTTTTAAGGTAAAACTACTTCCCATAAGCAAATATTTTTGAATGTTAGCGTTATTTCCCAGCCTTTGTTGGCCGAGAAATGTCCCAATAATTTCAGATTTAAAGACCTCCCTTGCCCACTTAGATCCAAATGAGTAGAAAAATAATTTTTTACTCTTGTCACGTGACAGAGCCGGGATGGAACACATCCTATTCGTCCCAGCCGACACTCCTCAGGATAGAAGTCGAGGGTATGTACCTGCCAGCAGTTTACGGTAACCCGGGAACTACACTGCCGCCATCGACTGCTAGACACTTCCATAACACATATGACGTCATCAACTACCTGCCGTACGTGGATCAAACGTCATCGATTTTTGAGGTAAAAGGACTCGGGTTCTGCTGTATTAACTTCCGGTTGACAATAAGGACTGATAAGGGACTTAATAAACTTAATTCTTGAAAAAAACAAAAACAACACTATTTGCATTTACTGTTAAATGGTACACATGTTTAATTTAAAGACCATATTTTAGGACTTGCTACCCAACACTGAACGCATCAAACGAGCGCTGAGTTCAATGGACGCTTGGCTCTCCAAAATGTGTACATCAGAATTGACCGGAGTAACGCCTTTAGTTAGAACCCTAAAT
This sequence comes from Radix auricularia, assembly GCA_002072015.1. NCBI lineage: Eukaryota > Metazoa > Mollusca > Gastropoda > Lymnaeidae > Radix > Radix auricularia. The sequence goes on from MUZC01002114.1 coordinate 224,589, forward strand.
TAGAAACACTAGAGGATAGAAGAACAAAGAGCAAAGTACATGTCGTCACAAAAACTTAGACCCCCTCCATTATGACGTCATAAAGCTTTGCCACCCATCATAAAAGCAGTGTTTTCTATTTAAAAATGAACATTTTACAAATCACGTTATTTTCATTTAAGTATATATTTAGTGTAAGGATGCACGCTCATATCGTAAAACGTCATTTAATAAATTGAAAGCAATAACATATTTAAGCTTTGTTTGGTGGGGAACAAAACTTTGTGACGTCATATTGGAGAGGGTAGGTCTAATTGTTTTGTGACAAACTGTGACGAGGTGGGAGGGGGTAAAAATTGGCCAAAATCGCATGACGTCAATTATGAAGGGCTCATGGTGTAGTAAGACAACCTACAGATAACACAGAACACGCGCCACTCAACACGAACATGACATGTATCCACCCATAATTATACAGTAAGTGAATACCAATACATACGTGACAGTTGCTTCACCAACATATTACTGGCTGGGCCCATGGCATCCCATTTATAAGTGACCTCTTTGCTTCCCTCTCACATCATTGGTACATGGCACCCCGCGACTTCATTACACCTGAAACCGCTCCGCCCTTAAGGATATATTGTCAATAAGTGAAACTATTTTCTGTCCAAAGACACCCCCCGACGTCATCTGTGAAGGTCGGACAACTATTCGACCACTGCCTCAACTGGCCACCAACTTCAAATACAGAGCCGACATAGTGGATCCTGCCAGTTCTCTCATTACCCATTATGCGGTGAGTAGCACACAGGTCACGGAGTAGCACATAGATCAGTGAGTAGCACACAGATAAGTGAGTAGCATATAGATCATGGAGTAGCACATAGCTCAGTTGATTAGCACATAAAACAGTAAGTAGCACATAGATCAGTGAGTAGCACATAGATCAGTGTAACGAATAAGAAGTGAGTTTTTTGGGGTTTGGAAATAGTATAGGGTAATTTAAAAAATGTGAACAAATAGTGTGTGAGACTGCAATAAGGCTTATAAATTATTAGATGTATAATATGTAAACGGGGTGTGAGTAAGCCTGACAGAACGTAACATTGGTCTCATTGACTATTTATAACCTCAGCTAAGTTTTCATTTTTTAATTTGTTGTTATTTATAACCTCAGCTATTTTATTTTTTAATTGGTTGTTATTTATAACCTCAGCTAAGTTTTTATTTTTTAATTGGTTGTTATTTATAACCTCAGCTAAGTTTTTATTTTTTAATTTGTTGTTATTTATAACCTCAGCTAAGTTTTTATTTTTTTATTTCTTTATGTTAGTTTTATTTGTGTAGACTACTACTTGTTCGTTGAGGAAGATTCCTCGCCGAAAATTTCGTTGATTTTTTACGTTGTCTCAGGCTCACTCAAACCCCGTTTACACATTATTCATCTACTAACTTAAGAAACATTAGGTATACCTAGTAACATTTTAACATCTCTTCAATGAAGAAATAGAAAAGAAAAGTCCATTCTGTTTGACAAAGTTAGAATATCGGATTGCTCTGAGCTCGCAAGAGTAGCTCAGACACAAGAGCTGTCTAAGAAATGATCCTTATCATCAAAATAAAATTAAACGACCGTTGACGACTCGAACTCGATAACCCTTCTACCTTGGCTTGTCTTCCAGGTTTGGTACAGCGAGGATGCCAAGATTGTGAGGGAGGACACCCGCCAGGCACACCCTGACCCAGAGGCGGGGACAAGCAAGACAGTGACTGAGATCCACGACTTTAACACGGGTAATTACATGAGTTTAACACGGGTAATTACATGAGTTTAACACGGGTAAATACATGAGTTTAACACAGGTAATTACATGAGTTTAACACAGGTAATTACATGAGTTTAACACAGGTAATTACATGAGTTTAACACGGGTAATTACATGAGTTTAACACAGGTAATTACATGAGTTTAACACGGGTAATTACATGAGTTTAAAACGGGTAATGACATGAGTTTAACACGGGTAATTACATGAGTTTAACACGGGTAATTACATGAGTTTAACACGGGTAAATACATGAGTTTAACACAGGTAATTACATGAGTTTAACACAGGTAATTACATGAGTTTAACACAGGTAATTACATGAGTTTAACACAGGTAATTACATGAGTTTAACACAGGTAATTACATGAGTTTAACACAGGTAATTACATGAGTTTAACACAGGTAATTACATGAGTTTAACACAGGTAATTACATGAGTTTAACACAGGTAATTTCATGAGTTTAACACGGGTAATTACATGAGTTTAACACAGGTAATTACATGAGTTTAACAAGGTAATTACATGAGTTTAACACGGGTAATTACATGAGTTTAACACGCGTAATTACATGAGTTTAACACGGGTAATTACATGAGTTTAAAACGGGTAATTACATGAGTTTAACACGGGTAATTACATGAGTTTAACACGCATAATTACATGAGTTTAACACGGGTAATTACATTAATAAACACGTGTAATTACATGTATCTACCATGGGTAATTACATAAATTTAACATGAATAAAACACGGGTAGTTTACTAATTACATGAGTTTAACATGGGTAATTACATGAATTTAACATGTGTAATTACATGAATCTAACATGGTTAATTACATAAGTTTAACACAGTTAATTACATGAGTTTAACATGAATAATTCATGAGTTTAACACATTTAATTACATAAGTTTAACACGGGTTATTACGTGAGTTTAACACATTTATTTACATGAGTTTAACATGGGTAATGACATGATTCTAACACGGTTAATTACATGAGTTTAATACGAGTAATTACATGAATCTAAAATTGGTAATTACACGAGTTTAACACAGTCAATGACATGAGTTTAACTCAGTTATTTGCATGAGCTTAACAAGGGTAATTACATGAATTTAACATGGGTATTTGCATGAGTTTAACATGGGTAATGACATGAATCTAAAACGGGTAATTACATGACTTTAACACAGTTAATTATATGATTTCAACATGGTTAATAGATGACGACTTAAAAGGGTGTCCTTATATGACTTTATTACGGATAATTACATAACCTCAAGACAACTATTACATGACTTTAACACGGGTATACATATATAAAGGATTTTTTAAAAAAAGTTTGGGTCTTAATGGAATGAGCAGTAATTACACAACTTAATACATTAAAAAAAACACTTCAAGCAATTAAAATGCCAGCAACTAAAGTTACACGGTCGTAAACTTCATATTCTTCCAGGAATTCGCTACGTCGTCAACCACGAAGGTGACTGTGGGGTATTCCCCATCGATCCTAATGCAGCAGATTCAAAACAGGACATGAATCGATTTCAGTACAACCAGTCTATCATCATCGACATCAGAGATCCCAACAGTTTCTTCCGTTTCAACCACAACTACAAATATATCGGCCAGGTGAGTTGACGTTCAACTGCTCATCTCTCTTCTTTCATCTTATGAGAAACACCTGGAGTGTTCCTTTAACTTAATTTGGTTGTCAACATGGGCGTCACTAGGAATTTTTTTTTTTTTTTTTTTTTTTTGGGGGGGGGGGTTGCCCAAAAACAAGTTTTTAAAATTTAACTGACAATTAAGATGCAATCAATTTTGTTTGCATTATTGGAAGCCAAATGTGTTTCTATAGATAAGCAGTTGAACTCATTATTTAGAAGACGAATTATTAAGAAAATTGTAACAAACTGGGTCCCATCATTTCTACAATCCTATTTTGCGGCATGCATGATTTAGCACTTCGTGGAAAAGAATTAAATTCTGGTAATTTTTATGACCTGCTAGAGTTTCGTGCGATCTAGAGATGAAGTTCTTGGTAATCATTTATCAATTGTTTCTTGTAGTGCTCGGTATATCTCGACAACTACGCAAAACACTATAATCGAAATTTGTGGGTCTCTCTTGCTTGGGATATATTCCAATTGTCCATAGAGCAGCTGAAGGTTTAGCCTACTTCTTCATTACAACTTCATTGGATTAAATATGACAAAGCTTGTTGGTCAATGATACGACGGAGGTTCAACAAAAGGGCAGTTAAAGAAGAAGGAGTAGAAAAATACCCAGAAGCAGCATTTTTACATTGCAGTTAACATAAACTAAACCTTGTCCTGCACGATTTAAATAAATAATGTGAATATAGACACAATAGGAACAATTAAGTCAATTTTAGTGTTTTCCCCAAAAAGTATTCAGTGAAGTAAAATAGCTAAATAAAATAAGTAAATGTTCCTTGCTGTGTGAAACAAGATGGACACATAAATATAAAAGCTTGCAGATTTTTGCTGAAACTGTGACAGAAATTGTTAAACAACTGGAATATTCAGAACAATCTGGAGAAAGCAAGCAAGTTGCACATCAGTTAATTTTTGCTGTAAGAACTCTTAGTAGCCGTGGCCAAAAAATTGCAGTCAGTGCATTTACATTTACTTGCAGTACACAAATAAATTGAAGAATTACTAACTACATTAGTTGTTTATCGACAGCTTTATGATGAGAGGTATAAGGAAATTTTTAGAGTTACGAAAGGTGTTGCAGATGATTTTGGTGTCGACATTCACCCCCAAGAAAAGCTTTAGGACAAATGGACAGGGATAATGCAAAAGTTGATTAGCCAGAGGAATATTGTAGTATAACTCTCTTTATACCCTACCTTGATTCTCTATATAATAGCTGGAAACTCGTTTTTGTGTGGGAAAATAAACCAGCATTTTCCCTTTTTAATTTTACATGCCTTCTTGATGAAAAAATTAGAAAGACTTGCATTTAAGAATCAAGCCAGAGCTATTGTTGAATATTACGTATTTGACAATTTAATAGAGGAGAAAGAAACCTGGTATGATATATGGAAATGTAAATCTAGTTAGCCTAAGGGAAAAAACAGAAACAATAACTCCATGTGAGGTTTCAGTTGAAACAATTTTTTTCGCATGATTAAGAAGGCTTTTTGACAGCATTTGCTCTTCCAACAAGAACATGCACAATTTATAATGTCATACGCTTTTTTAAGAATAAAGTATCTGTTCGACACTGAAACCATTTTTAAAAACATTACAATAATGTAATCAGTTATAATTGCACCCTGTTAAAATTTTAACGGGGGATGCCCCCCTTGCACCCCTTTGAATACACCCATAGTTGTTTAATATCTCGCCGAGTCCTGCCAGATAGCATTGTTTTGTAGTCGTATGCTTTGTCCGTGCCAGGAACGTTGCTGCCACTGTGTGGCTGCTTTGTGTGTGGGTATCTGTGGGGCAGGTGTGTGTGGGTCTGTTTGGCAAATGTGTGTGGGGAGTATGTGAGGCAGGTTTATGTGGGTCTATGCGGCAGATGTGTGTGGGCAGGTTTTTGTGGGGTTCTCTATGGTAGATGCGTGGGTTCTTTATGGCAGGTATTTGTGGGGGTCAATGTGGCAGGTGTGTGTGGGGATCTATGTGGCTGGTGTGTGTTTGGTGGCCCGTGTGGCTGGTGTGTGTGGCTTCTGTGTGGCTGGTGTGTGTGTGTGGGGCCTGTGTTGCAGGTGTGTGTGGGGTGATCTGTGTTGCAGGTGTGTGTGAGAAAGGCAGATCGGCATCACTCATGGTATGTTTTTTTCCATTAGAATTGTACTAATTGATTTCCTCGTTACATACGTTGACCACGTGACACACGAAAGTTACGTTAAAATTAGCACTTTCCTTTAAAAAGTACATTTATTATATAGGATAGTACCTCTATATTTCCCTCAAGGTCTAAACTCATGTAGAACACCTTAGACTATCTCCAACACCCACACATGTTTGTGTTATTTTCCAACAGAGGACAGTCCGAGGTATCACGTGTGACGTGTACTCTGCAGTCATTCCCAACTACGTGGTGGATACAAATCAAGTCAACGCAACATTTGAGTACTACTTTCTGGCAGTAAGTACAGAGTAATAATTTCTGGCCCTACAGTTAAAGTAGATATTTCATTTATTACGTAAAGTAGAAAATAACATTAGTGTTATTTCGAAGAACGTCAATCTCGTTATTTTACGTTAACTATTATCGGAAATATTCGGCATGCTCACTTAAAGGACCTTTGACATTTCGTAGAACATTTTTAATTGATATTTAAAAAATACAAATCCAAACTAAACCTTAAAAAAATTAAACTGTGTTTGTAAAATTTTTAAACCAAGTTGTTTGCCGCGGTGTGCCATCCACTTGATTCTTGATCGTTGTCGAGAACATGTGCACTTGCATTTTAGGCATCATTTTAGTAAATCATTTCTGAAGTAAATTCGAGTGTGCACTCTTTCTAAGGAATCGTTAAGTTCTTTATTCTTCATCATGTATAAAGTCCATGCACAGTTAATACACAGGCAGATAAAAGAAGATACCTGAACATCAAATCATTACACTTCTCTTACTTGGTCATGGGACTTACTTACTTACTTACTATAGGTTTTGTCATTTCTAAAGCCGGAAAACGTCATAGCTTAATGAGTAATGTTCTATTTTTAGGTAACCTTTCAGCGGGACAATGTTTTGAAGCATACATATGGTCAAAAAATGTTAGCAAAGTCAAATTACAACACTGTTTTTTTTCCTTTTTCAAGTCCAATAAGCTATCCTATATTAATGAAGAATTTACAAATAGCTGATAAGATACACCCTACTCAATATACCTACATTTACATATTGACTCGTATTTTCTATTAAATTTTTATGAAATTTGTCATTAAAAAAATAAATATAGAGAGAAATTTTAATGTCTTTAAGACAGGGGAAATTACTCAATTTAAAAAAATTGTATATAGTCCCAATATTTCAGTTAATACTAACAAATCCTAAAGAAAAAATGATAAATACTAATTATTATCAATAACTACATGAAATCTCCTAAGAATTGAAATGTTTACAACTTCTTTTAAATGACACCTGCCTCTTAGATCAATAAAAAAGAAATCATTTTATCACTTTTTTCTGTCCTTTGATCTACGCATTTAAAGCATTCATTTGTCTTCCGTGTTCTTTTCACTTTTTGCATTTTGATAGCCTACAATCTTTGATAACTTATGCAGTTCGTTGTTCTTTCCGTTCAATACGGAAACTAAAAGAGAAATATTTGAAAAATTTCTCTTGCGTTTCCCATGATCCCACGCGTAACTTCTTTGATCCAATTGTACAATTAATTCTGTCTCAAATGCCACAACCTTCTGTCATGGAATAGGTCTTAAATTTTCTTTCAACTTAGTAGACTACAAGTTGAGTTTAATGCCGATTTTTAATTTTAAAAAATCTATTTTGTTTACCTTAACTACATAAAATTATAATTATTACGCATCAGAAATAAAACTAAAACCGTAATAGGTATGTCTTCCCACCTTACCCTTGTTCGAGTATAAATAAATTTATTTTTTCTCTTTTATTTAAAAAGATGGACTTCAAGAATAATTCAGATTACAGGATGCGTTATCGTTATGTAAACTTAGTGAAAAATTAAATTTTACAATTATTTCTTACATGTTGAATGGGTTTTTCAAATTGTTTAAGAGACAGTTTAATATCGTTATTAACATACAAAGATATTTTGTTCCAATAACGTGTTCAGTTGCAGACATTGTTCCACATTTTATATTGGAAAAAAGGACAGTCATGTTGAAATGTATCAGTTGATAGCATTTAGCCGTAATTAACCGCAAACTATTGATCACTATAATGACGTCGCATACCCACGTATGTAATTCAGACCCTAGTGTAAAACAGGAAAGGCTATTACCAAGAATTCTGTAATTCTTGTTTACATTCTATAACATAAGACTTGAAAACAAACAGTTGTTACATGTTACAATAAGTAACAAGTTTTTTTTTTCTTATCCTCTTTGAACAGCAAGACTGGAACGACTTGCCATTGGCTGGACTTGAGGCTGTGGAAAAGGGCTACCCAATACAATTAATCATATCCGCTCCTCTGGTAATACACGAGTCGGTTTATTAAATAAGAATATGTTAAGGGCCTGGTTTTAGCGTTCATGTAACTGGTTTATGGGGCAACTTTAAAAAAAAAAAAAAGAACGTATATTTAAAAAAAAATTATGCACACTATTTTTAAAATAGTTTTTTGGTAACAATTTTATAAAAAAGACATTAAAAATTATTCTCAGGTTTATTATACTAGAATCTACAATTTCTTCGACTTTGCCGAGGCGTTTATCCTGGTGGACGCCTTTGACATCTCTCAGTGTGTCCAGCAAGGTTATCCGATCCTCAGCTTCAGAGCGACATTTCCTGGTATGAAAAACCCTTACGGAAATGGGTTCATACTAGATCCGTAATTCTTATTAATGGTTCACACAAATCTTAAATACAGAAGAAGACATTGTTGAAAAAAAAAGACAATAGCAACAACAAAAAATTCTTAGGATGTGTTTACTTTTTAAAATTGTTTTTTTTTTTTTTTTTTAAATATAGTGAGAAAACGCGTTGCTGAAATCCAAGTTGATCGCTGTAAACATTTTAGAAAAAGGGGGAATGCAATTCAATAAATTCAAAGAGTTTAAGAAGACATGATCTAGAGAAGCGCTATTTTATGGGAATTGTGGGGTGGCGATCGTACCATGATTCTGTGTTGAAAATTAGGTCAGCGATCAGCCATCAATTTGAGAACACCTCAAACTGTACGTTATTACAGGGGAGTTCAACCCGGCCTCGCTGACCCAGTGGAAACACGACATCTACTTCAAACTGGCCGAGGTCATGGAGGTCAACCCGCTGAGGCTTAACAGGATAACGTTGGACTCGGACAAGGACAACGTCTACGTCAGTTGTTGGTTGGTGGGCACCTCGAACTATGGTAGGTAATAGTGGGCACCTCGAACTATGGTAGGTAATAGTGGGCACCTCGAACTATGGTAGGTAATAGTGGGCACCTCGAACTATGGTAGGTAAAAGTGGGCACCTCAAACTATGGTAGGTAATAGTGGGCACCTCGAACTATGGTAGGTAATAGTGGGCACCTCGAACTATGGTAGGTAATAGTGGGCACCTCGAACTATGGTGGGTAATAGTGGGCACCTCGAACTATGGTAGGTAATAGTGGGCACCTTGAACTATGGTAGGTAATAGTGGGCACCTCGAACTATGGTAGGTAAAGTGGGCACCTCGAACTATGGTAGGTAATAGTGGGCACCTCGAACTATGGTAGGTAATAGTGGGCACCTCAAACTATGGTAAGTAATAGTGGGCACCTCAAACTATGGTAGGTAATAGTGGGCACCTCGAACTATGGTAGGTAATAGTGGGCAACTCGAACTATGGTAGGTAATAGTGGGCACCTCGAACTATGGTAGGTATTAGTAGGCACCTCGAACTATGATAGGTAATAGTGGGCACCTCGATTTATGGTATGTAATAGTGGGCACCTAGAACTATGGTAGGTAATAGTGGGCACCTCGAACTATGGTAGGTAATAGTGGGCACCTCGAACTATGGTAGGTAATAGTGGGCACCTACAACTATGGTAGGTAATAGTGGGCACCTCGAACTATGGTAGGTAATAGTGAGCACCTCGAACTATGTTAGGTAATAGTGGGAACCTCGAACTATGGTAGGTAATAGTGGGCACCTCGAACTATGGTAGGTAATAGTGGGCACCTCGAACTATGGTAGGTAAAGTGGGCACCTCGAACTATGGTAGGTAATAGTGGGCACCTCGAACTATGGTAGGTAATAGTGGGCACCTCGAAATATGGTAGGTAATAGTGGGCACCTCCAACTGTGGTAGGTAATAGTGGGCACCTCGAACTATGGTAGGTAATAGTGGGCACCTCGAACTATGGTAGGTAATAGTGGGCACCTCGAACTATGGTAGGTAATAGTGGGAACCTCGAACTATGTTAGGTAATAGTGGGCACCTCGAACTATGGTAGGTAATAGTTGGCACCTCGAACTATGGTAGGTAATAGTGGGCACCTCGAACTATGGTAGGTAAAGTGGGCACCTCAAACTATGGTAGGTAATAGTGGGGTAACTACAGGGAGCTTAGAAGGTAATAGTGGGGTTACTACAGGGAGCTTAGAATGTAATAGTGGGGTAACTACAGGGAGTTTAGAAGGTAAGAGTGGGGTAACTACAGGGAGCTTATAGGGTAATAGTGGGGTAACTACAGGGAGCTTAGAGGGTAATAGTGGGCACCTCGAACTATGGTAGGTAATAGTGGGGTAACTACAGGGAGCTTAGAAGGTAATAGTGGGGTAACTACAGGGAGCTTAGAAGGTAATAGTGGGGACCTCGAACTATGGTAGGTAATAGTGGGCACCTCGAACTATGGTAGGTAATAGTTGGCACCTCGAACAATGGTAGGTAATAGTGGGCACCTCGAACTATGGTAGGTAAAGTGGGCACCTCAAACTATGGTAGGTAATAGTGGGGTAACTACAGGGAGCTTAGAAGGTAATAGTGGGGTAACTACAGGGAGCTTAGAAGGTAATAGTGGGGTAACTACAGGGAGCTTATAGGTTAATAGTGGGGTATCTGCAGGGAGCTTAGAGGGTAATAGCGGGGTAACTACAGGGAGCTTAGAGGGTAATAGCGGGGTAACTACAGGGAGCTTAGAAGGTAATAGTGGGTTAACTACAGGGAGCTTAGAAGGTAATAGTGGGGTAACTACAGGGAGCTTTGGATGTAATAGTGGGTTAATTACAGGGAGCTTAGAAGGTAATAGTGGGTTAACCACAGGGAGCTTTGAAGGTAATAGTGGGGTAACTACAGGGAGCTTAGAAGGTAATAGTGGGGTAACTACAGGGAGCTTAGAAGATAATAGTGGGGTAACTACAGGGAGCTTAGAAGGGAATAGTGGGGTAACTAAAGGGAGCTAAGAAGATAATAGAGGCCTAACTTTAGATAGCTTAGAAGGTAATAGAGGCCTAACTTTAGATAGCTTAAAAGGTAATAGAGACATAACTACAGGGAGCTTAGAATGTAATAGAGACGTGACTACAGATAGCATTGAAGATAATAGAGACTTAAATTTAGAGAGCGTAGAAGGTAATAGAGACGTAACTACAGGGAGCTTAGAAGGTGATAGAGACGTAACTACAGGGAGTTTAGACCCTGAACTATGGTAGGTAATGAAAACATTGAAGAGAGCTTTAACCTAGAACTAAGCTAGTTAAAAGTAGACATACTTCAGGGTGTTTGGTCATTTGGGGGTAGAAGCTAATAATATAGTTGACATGAGCTAAAAAATGATGTTAGAAAATAACATGATACAAAGACACAAGGTGGCCCACCGATGAAGACAAGTGTTCAAGAACTTAAAGAAAATGTATTGGACTATTGCCGTGGGGTAGGCCTACAAGTAACTCCATATTTAATCCAAGCCAATAGGTTTCACAGCAATATTTATTTCCTTGGTATATGTATGGTTATTAGGGATTAATCGCCTGACGAGGCTCATAAATAGGAACGATTTTGATGAGAATGACGTGGAAAACAAAAATTGATACGTTTGCCTGATAAAATTGACAATCGTAAAAACTTATTTGAAATAATTTTTTCAAAGAAAAAACAAAATCTCCCCAGTGTAATTAATGACTAGGCTTTGAAAAATGTGCGTCCAATAATCTAACTTCCTTTACAAATAAGAGAATTGACGCCTCTGAAGATGCTTTACGCCAACCCGTAGCCCCAGTAAAAGCAGTGGCGTATAGTTATACTGTAAGGCCTCACGGGGCTTCCTAAGTTTTTAACGTCTTCCAAGACAACTGTAACTACCTCCTCACCACCCCGCACCACAGAAACACGTTGTTGTAGATGTGGGCCATGTTTTAATTTTCCTTTAATTTGGTGTTCAGCTCAGTTTCAGATGGTGACCTCAGCCACGCCCATCTACGAACACCAAGACGACAAGGTCATCTACAATGTCCCCTCACAGATGGAATGTGCTGACGCTTGTATCAACGTGGAAGATTTCCAGTGCAACTCTTTCGAATATTGTTTATACGACAAAAGTGCTTGCAGGTCAGATTGGGTTTTTAACTCAATTTCCCTTAGAAATTGTGTTTACATATTTGTCTTTTCGAGCTTCGAACAGCAACTCCTTCTGAACCATATCCGATAGAGGGTTCGGGTCTTTGATAATATGTTAGGGACGTCCTAAGGACGGGCCAAAGAAATTACCGAAGGATTTACTGGATTTCCCGTAATTTTTTTTTTCAAAACGAAAATTTATCAATATTTTGTCGATTTCTCGCCAACCATAACAGCTATCACATTGAAACAAACGTTAAACGATAGCTAGAAATATTTAGAATATTGGTGGAGAAGGAATTTTTGAAAAATCTTTCTTCGTTTGACTCCCGTAATTTTAGCAGTAATTTGTGGATTGCAATTGATTAGTTTAGCTTCAGTATTGTTGATTTGAAATGACTTTAAATGTAATCTAGAATGATAGTTAAGGGAAATTTCTTGCTTTGTGAATGCTAATGTTAGACTGGTTCACGGTGCTCATTAAATTGACACATTATTTGTGTGACTCTAGAATGATTTCCCTTAAAATAAAGAAATCGGATATTCTTTGTTGTAAATTGTGTTTAGGCGGCTGAATACCGAAGTCATTAGTGGCGCTCGCCTCACAAGTTTGGGGGCGTGAGATCGAGCCCACACAAAGCCACAAGAAGAATGAAAAAAAAAAGACTAACGCTGACCTGGAAGGGAATTGGGGCACCCACCAGCTATACCAAGCCCCCAGTAAGCTATAATGGAAACATTAGGAATCCCTTACGACAATCGGTCATGGGACTTACTTACTTACTTATGCTCCGTTGAAATAATCATTCGATTTTTTATTACTTGTTTTTTAACGCGTGCATGTTCAAAAGTGTAATTGCAAAGAATATACAGTAGCCGTGCTGAGGTCAAAGAAATGACCTACAGTGACTTGTCCGTAAAAGAAATGAACCAAATGTAATAAAATCATACACATATTTATGATGTCTGTTAAAGTTGAGATTAGTTAAAGACTACGTAGAACAAAACTAACAAATAATATCTCTTATGTTGTAATTTATATCGGTTGTATTAGCAATATGCTATAATTCATTGTTATATGGAAATGGTGAACATATCTACGGCTATATTCTAAATTTAAGATGGCCTCAATGTTACTGGGCTTTGGACTCTTATAGTTATAGATCCCCCGAGAGACTCTTCTGCAACTTTTATCTCTTCTCAAGAGGAACTAGCCAACGATGACACTCACGACACGATCCGTTCTGAGGGAGTCGTCTGGGCAACGTAGGGCACATTCAAAGACGGCCCAAGTTGCCTCTCAGGTTATACAACCCAAAAGGGTGGTGATGGAATTTCTTACTTCGACACGCTACAACTGTGGCGCTACCTAGGCACAGCATACGTGTCTCTACCCAAGAACTGTTGCAACATGGTGGGAAACATCATTGTAGTCCAGCATACAGGTGCGGGCAACCTCCGTAACTAACCACTTAGTGTTGGATCATGGCACCCATATTTGGAGGACATTTTTCTACATCGTACGAGTACTCCTAACCCTAAAATGGCCTAAACTGCGCTGTTCACCGTATTAGTTAGAGCGATAAATAGATATGACTTTTGCACCTCATAGTTCTTTAAGCCCTTTAGTTCCTCTTGGACTCAAAATGTTTCGACAATTAAACATTTTAAAGTTAAAATAATTAAATTAAAAAAATAAAACAAATAATAATAATTTGACGTCAACGTTTAAGAACGAAATCAGTCAAACTTCAAATATTTATTCGAAAGAACATCACAAACATGGTATGTGGGGGCGGGGGGGGGGCGGGAGAGGGACCCGTGGGGCGTTTTGTCCAACTAAATGATTACATTTTATTTTTTGTTAATGTAATAGTTTTTTTAAAACCATTAGACGCGCGTTCTGAGTAGATGATTATTTAGTTTCTACGTTTTTATAAGAACACACATAAAATGTTGTTCTGAATATTTTAATACTTAAGCCTTTATGTTATCATGACTTTGTCTGTATCGCTCTATAAAATGTAAACAAAGTGCTAATTTTACTAAGTACTAGGTTACCGTTACAGTACGCCACATCCATCCCTGTGGCGCTACAGCCCATGTAGACTTAGGGCCTGTGTCGCCACCTCCTTCCACTCGTAACTTATCAATGCCTTTCTTCTCCAACACTGGATTCCCAGTTGTTGTAAATCTTTCTTTATATCAAATACCAATCTAAGCCTAAGTCTTACCTTGAGCTTAGGCCTGCATTAGGAAAACAAGGCACGTGCCTAGGGTACCAAGCTGACCCTTAGCCACCACCCCGCACCGAATATATCGCCGAATTTTTCTCCGCCAAAAATCCGCCGGAAAATATGCGGCGCGCTTAATTAGTTTAACAGCTGATAAACTACATCGCGTTTGTTTTATTCATGACAATTATAAACTGATATTCTAAGTGCCTATCAGGTACTGAGTGACAGAAACTGACAGCATATAATACATTTTTTTTCTATTATTAAAAATAAAAAAAAACTTTTTCTGAAGCATTGTAAAAGTTTTTTATTGCTGAAGTTTTATTACTTCATTATTGGCCAAGCTTCAGCCAAATTTCAGCCGAATATTTCGTAATAAGCGAAAATCAACCGCAATAGTCAATTTGCGTAGAAATTCGGCTATTCCGGAAATCAGCCAAAAAGTATGCCAGCAAGCCGAAATTAAAAAAAATTCGGCTGGCAGGTTAAGCACTAAGCGTTGGGGGCACCAAAAGTCCTCAAGAAAAATGTGTTTATTATCCCGGTTGTCACCCGTAATCGACATGACGTTGGCATATCGTAAAAGTAATATTGAATCGCACATTATTGAACCTTGGTCATGGTCCCACAAGCTGATGGGTAAGATACCTACCACACACTTTATTAGTTGCTATTTTTCTTCTTTTTTTTAATTTAGAAAACAAAATTATTATTATTATTTTTTAAATTATTTTTTTAAAAACAAAGGATATGTTTGTGAAAAAAAAACATTGCAAAGAAGACGCAAGAATTACAATTTTCTATCATGCTTGTCTTCCGGGGAAGAAGTGTTACAACATTTTCAAACGGCCAGACAAGCTCAACAAAATGAGCACGTGAACTTGATGTGTGCTGATTTGTATTCTTCACTAGCAGATCACTTGCATAGATCCAGGAATGAATTTGAAAGATTTGAAGAAGCGGCAAATGATAACACCAGGTGTGAAGTAAAAGTCAACTTTGACCCATCATCGGAAACGAAATGACGGTAGTCATTGATGGTGATGCCCATGAGGTATCTCTGAATGTCAGAGAAAAATTAAGTATATCTGCTTTCTACGCGATTGTTAACAAACTTGAGACAGAGATGGGTAGACGAGGACAGGTATATACTAAAACAGCAGTTCAATTTTCTTGTTTGGTCGATGTACCACAAACATCTCAGTTTTGTGAAGGACTAATATATACATATTTTGAAGAACTGAACAATAATTTAAAAACTGAACTATAACAGTTCCACTCATATAGTCTACTCTTAACAATTTTCGTGCATAAAAATCTGAAATCTGCACGTTCAGTCATGCAGAGTTATACAAAGTATTAGTTAGAGACGACATCGAGTGTCATTTTCAAAAAGTAGAAATCGCATTGCTCATATTTTTAACATTAATGGTTACTAACTGTTCAGCTGAGCGCTCTTTTTCTCAGTTGAAACGCACACAAAATCAAAGAAGATATAACAATGAAATAAGAAAGGCGTGATTCCTTATCAAAATTAATTAACCATTGATTAGAAGAAAACAAATTAAAACTTATAAGTTCAAGTACTTTGATTTAATATGACTATAAACGTGGGGTGGGTGCTTCAAAATCCCATTCTAATTTAGAAATATACCCAGGGTTGCCAACCGTCCGTAAATTTACGGACAGTCCGTAAAGATTCGTCGTAAAATTGCCAGTCCGTAAAATTCCGTAAAAAAAAAAAATAAGTCCGTAAGAAAACTGGCAATCTCAACGTTTTAAAAAAAATCAGTAAATTATGTTTGTGATATCTATTTTCTTAATTCAAATTTTAATGTTTAAATGTTTTAGTGGCATCTCGCGCTCTATTAATAAGTGTTTACTGTAAGCGCTTTCTGGACAGCTAGCTCGCGCGGCGAGACGCATCGCGGCAAGTTAGATTTGTTTCGATAGATCGTTGGTTGTACGTCACAATTACGCATAAATTATGACGACATGAATGTAAAAAAGTTTTTGTTTTAAAAAGAGGATGAAAAAGATGAATATAAGCGAAGACGATAGCGGCACTGTAGTCGCAGTGAAAACTGTGAAATAAACGAAAACGAGGATAAAATTAGACAATTTTAAAAAAGCTAAAGTGAACAAAATGTGCAATTTTAACCTACAAGGATTAC
The DNA here is from genome assembly GCA_002072015.1 of Radix auricularia. Lineage (NCBI taxonomy): Eukaryota > Metazoa > Mollusca > Gastropoda > Lymnaeidae > Radix > Radix auricularia. The sequence goes on from MUZC01002114.1 coordinate 241,042, forward strand.
AAAGGGCGAATTTAAGGACTGGATATTAACGGACAATGATTCCGAATATATCGCTGTATGTAAGTGCTGTAGAAAAATATTTAGCGTTGTATCTGGTGATGTACGAGACGTTCGCAGCAACGGTAGAAACGCAAAACATATTCAGGCTTCCACATGGAACATCAGAAGTAGAATGCGTTTTTTCTGTTGTTAGTTTATTAAAAACAAACTTGAGAAACAAATTGTCAACTCCAATGTTGGAAACTTTACTGACTGTGAGAAATGGACCGGGAAAAATTATTCCCACAATGATCGACAGTGTAAATGTTTCTATGTACGATCATAAACAGGAGGATTTAAACACTGTCACTGAAGATGAAAGTCATACAATAAACTAACTTTATAAGATATAAAAATGGTAATAGAAACGTGCTCATATGGAGACGTTACACTTTTTACCTACAATGCTTGGATTATGCTTCATATGCGTTCGTTTTAAGATCAATATTTTATGTTAAATGAGTCCGTAAAAAAAAAAAATTTCCGTAAATTTTGTTGAAAATTCTTATATTTGTCCGTAAATTTTATTTTATTGAGTTGGCAACCCTGAATATACCACAAAGATAGGTGTTTGGTATAAGAATTGAAGATATATAATTTAAAAGGCAAAAGAGAGATCTATAAGTGAGAGAATGAGTGAACTGTATATGTAAAACCTCATAAGCGCCCGCCCCACGTTTTTAGTCATATTAAATCAAAGTACTTGAATTTATAAGGATTTAATTTATTTATTCTTTTTAGTCCACTTGTACAAACGTGGTTTTAAAAAAATCTTTTTTTTAACCTTTAGTTTTATTAGTCTTTTGCATAATATTGAACAAGACGGCTTAATCCGGCCCTGCTTGAGCTGTTTTTACAAGGTGGGCTCATGCTCTGAACAGGCTTAGAACATTCCAAGTCGCAAACCAGAACTCGCGTCCATGTACAGACATAGTTCGTTTTCAATTGATAGCATTCCGGGTTTTATTTAGTTGTTTGGTTTTCAAAACGTTGATTTATTTTTTACATGGCCGGGTTGTTAGCCCTGTAGACAACTGTCGGGGGGGGGACTGCCCCTTACAGCTCACTAGGGTACGGAGCTGCCCTAGGTTTTTGGATAGGATCCCTAGCCTTTGAGGGTCCTTCCATTTCCTACAAGTTTACAAGGCAGTAGGTTCTGATTTTAGTCCTCCCCGGGTATTTTATTTTCCCGGTACACTTCATATACTGTGGGCTCCTCCCTATCCGCAACCTGGGGAGGCGCTCAATATCAGTATCTCCGCTGGGCCTGTCGACGGGTACCCGGGCAGCAGTTTTCAACAATATTGACAGCCCTAATCTCCGCACGAGAGTTGTTCGGCATAATGTGAGTTTCTCTGTATGTGGCTGAACAGTCAGAATGTATAAGGAAATGCTTTGCGTTGAAATACTTGGAACTAAATTTAATGGCCTGATCAAATCATGCTGTTTGCATGGCGGATGTCCAAACTTTGTAAGATGCGAGAAGCGTCTGTTTGAGAATAAATCTATTTATAAAGATTTGATTTATTGTTTTTGATCACATTAGTTTGTATATCTTGTATTTTATTCCAAAGCTTTATCGCAGTCTTATTGTATATAATATGAGCTGCGTGAACTCTCTTTGTCATAGTGTATCGGAGGAAAGGGTTCGGGTGATGCGGTGTGTTAGTTGTATTATGGAGACAGTAAACATAGACTCACCACTTGAGTTTCGATCAAATACATACACAACGATAACAATTAGTCGTATTCTCCCAACGGTCTACGACTGATGACGCCAAATACACACAATGACAATCTTGTACACACACAAACATCAGCTACCACCGAGACTTAATGATAAAAGGGCGTTTCTTAGTGTCCATGGGGCTTTAAGAAATTAAACTTCAGAGACTAAAGCGATCGCCACTTACAAAAAGAGTATTTATATTGTTTTGAAATGGGATGATCCTTTAATTATAACATGTTTAGCTTATAAAATCAAAATTACCTTATTATTATATTATTATTAATAACATAATGTCTTTTTCTATTATATATATCTATCTATATATATTAAAAACCAGATTGCTTTCAACCCACGTTGTTGGCAAAGATAACCCCCAGATAACGGGTGCCACTGAATGTGAATTTCACACACGTAAGTTGCAAGTTGTTTTTGTTTTTTTAAATTTTCTTCTTTTAAAGGGCGGTGTTTACTAGGATATATATATAAGTTTGACAATACCAGTGTGAATAGCGTCTGGAGTATTATATAATTTTTTTTTTCAAGAAAGAAAAAGAAAAGTGAATTTTTGAAATCAAAGTTTTAGTGACGATGTATTGTTTTAAAACAAAAGCTGATTTTCATATTTTTAATTTTCTTTGCAATTAAAAAATAATATTAAAACCCACCGTAAAAAAACAGCTTTTGACATAACTAAAAGAATGTCCATTGTATTACGCAGCGCAAGACAATCTAAAAATACAAAATTTGATCTATGTCTCGTACAAAAATGTTTAATACAATGCGCACCGATCGGGAATATATTTTTAAAAAGTATCATCCATATAATACGCACCTCATTGGGCAACATGAAAGGTTGTTCAATATAATACGCACCACGGCACTCAAGCACAATTAACATGTTAAATAGAAATAAATAAAAATAATATAAAAATTCATTCATTTAATCACATTTCATTCGATTAATCTGAAATTTCGATACATTATTTTTTATCATCTGCACTAGTCCGCCGGCTAAATTTCAGCCGGCCAGCATACGGGGAAGTGGGTTAAAAACGATCCACAGTTGTTTACGACACTCAAGCAGGCACCACGAGTTAATATAAAGGATTTTTTAAAAAATCAAACAACGAAAAACCATTGTAACCAAGGAATAAAATGAAATGTGGGGACCATCCGTGCTTCAGCCGTGTGAGAGATTTTTTTGAGGGGCCAGTTGCATTGAAACGGGATGCTGTACAACTTTACAAAGATAATAAATAGAAGAATGGGAGAGGGCCGAACTTTGTGTTTACAACATATTTCCTGTAAACATGAACAGTATTAAAATAAGTCTTGTCATTGTGATTGTGTACCTAGGTCCTATTACATAAGTCGTGATATTGTGATTGTGTACCTAAGTCCTATTACATAAGTCCTGTTATTGTGATTGTGTACCTAGGTCCTATTACATAAGTCCTGTTATTATGATTGTGTACCTAGGACTCATTACATAAGTCATGTTATTATGATTGTGTACCTAGGACCCATTACATAAGTCGTGTTATTATGATTGTGTACCTTGGTACTATTGACGGGTGTTAACATATGTACATGTAATGTTATTGTGATTGTGTACCTAGGTCATATTACATACATCATGTTATTGTGATTGTGCACCGAGGTTCTATAACATAAGTCATGTTATTGTGATTGTTAACTTATCTCCTAGTACATAAGTCATGTTATTATTATTATGATTGTGTACGTAGGTCCTATTACATAAGTCCTGTTATTGTGATTGTTAATTTTGGTCACATTACATAAGTCACGTCATTGTGATTGTTAACTTAGGTCATATTACATAAGTCATGTTATTATTATTATGATTGTGTACGTAGGTCCTATTACATAAGTCCTGTTATTATGATTGTGTACGTAGGTCCTATTACATAAGTCATGTTATTGTGATTGTTAATTTTGGTAATATTACATAAGTCATGTCATTGTGATTGTTAACTTAGGTCATATTACATAAGTCATGTTATTATGATTGTGTACCTAGGTCCTATTACATAAGCCATGTTGTTGTGATTGTTTACCTATGTCCTATTACATACGTCCTGTTATTATGATTGTGTACCTATGTCCTATTACTATTACAAAAGTCATGTTATTGTGATTGTGTACCTAGGTCCTATCGCCGGACCGTCCGTCAAAGAGACCAAGGTCGATGTAGCCTACGGCAACTTATTGAACGCTATCAGAGACAAAGAACTTTTTGTCACAGTCCCACAGCTCAATGGCGTAAGTCAGAGGCATTTGTTAACAGCGAACTTTTCAAATCACGTCATTTGTTGTCATTACGTTTGAATGTCTACAGTTAACTTCATGATAAACTTGTCTGGCTAAAAGAGTAAATATCACTTGAATGTCCTTAGATCACAGGAAAAACTTGTCTGGTTAAATATTACTTGAAACCCCCTTCAAATATTTTATTTTATACAGTATAATACAGTACATTTCATTTGTTATATTTCAAAATAATACGACATTAAAGGCAGTTACTTCAATTTAAAATAACAAATACCCCCCCCCCTTTAAGATAACATCATTAAGTGGTCATGTATTCAAGTAAAATATACTCAATTATGGATTGCAGTTTGTTTTAAAAAAATGTATTGCAACGGTATTATTGTTTAAATTCCTGTTAATGATTTTTAAAGTTTCCATTTCGCTGAAATGGTTTGTGCGTGCGTGTGCATATTTTAGCATATTGTTTGTTTTAGTGTGTTTGTGTGAGAATGATTAGCGTGTGAGGATGTTTAGTATGTGTGTGTGTGTGAAAGGTTAGTGTGTGTGGATGTTTAGTGTGTGTGTAAATGTTTTAGTGTGTGTGGATATTTTAGTGTGTGTGTGGGGGGATGTTTTATTGTGTGTTTGTGTATGGTTAGTGTGTGTTCAAGTTTAATATATTAAAAAAACGAGTTTTTGACTATAAATCATTTAAATGCAAGGATAGCTAAAAGTAAAAAAATGTTCCTTTATTATTCGTATCGCACGACAATCAAGTTGTTGTCTAGTTTTGTTTGTTATTGTACTAGTCTAACGGCTGTCTAGTTTTGTTTGTTATTGTACTAGTCTAACGGCTGTCTAGTTTTGTAATGAAAAAGCTAGAGTCTGGTATTGTAGTTGTCGAGCTAACTGCCAAACTTATCACCGACTTCCGTTTTCTCATGTCAAGTAAAAAGCTGTGCCAGTTTCGCCCAAAAGTCAGCAAATATAAAACTTTGTGCACATAAAAAATAAAATATACGATATCTCTTACATTAATTAAAAAAAAATGTTACCACAAAAAAAAAAAAAATGCATTCTCTCAAAAACATGACGTGATCTATTTTTAGGATGATCACCTTTACACAGCCATTAACGTTGAAGTCCTCACGGGTAAAATTTTATTGTTCATTTTTTAAAAATAGATAAATCATATCTTTACTAGACTATACATAGTTTAGAATTACTTCTAACATGGTTGTCCCAAAGTGTCATATGCTTTCTATCTCATTTACTAAACACTTTAAAAGATCCCCTATGCCAGTTATCCGTAAGTTTGTATGAACCGACAGTTTTCAGTGAGAATCATCTCATTTACCCAAAATTTTCAAATGTTTTCTGCTATTGTTATCCGAATGTTTCAAGTATTTCCTTTGATTTTACTGTAGCTAACTTATAGTTCTCGTATTCTAGAATATTATTTTTTGAAATATTTATTTCAATTGTTAACATTTTATTTGTCGTTAAAGTCGTACTTAGACAAAGTCTTAGTTCATTCATTTTCTCAGGTCAACCGTTCCCAACGAAAGATTTGCCGCCCATTCCTGTCCAGTTTTCCTACAGACTCGAGACGGTGAACACACCACTGGGGCGGGTCGTAGAGACATACGTGAGTTTTTGTTTGATAGAATCGGTTTTGGTTAGCTTACATGAATGAATAGTCTGGAGAAAAAGTCAAGCTGGCGTTATATTTTATTTAGCAACAATATGTTCCATCGTCCACTGACATTATAGTGACGTGGTAGGAATATCACTACTTGTACTGGGGATACAAAATAATAGCATTGTCGTCAGGAGCGGCGTTTGGGGGTGGCAACTAGGGCGACTGCCCTAGCCCCGCGCTTAGGTAGGCCCCGCGTTTCGGTCCTGAACATGTCTCGTCCTGGTTAATAGCCTATACATGCAGAACCAAAGAGTGGATGGTAGAACGTGTAGAACGTGTAATAATTTAATAAAAAGGTGACACGCGGTATTAAAATTACACAATAATCAAGATATTTCATATTTTTAGATACCATAGCATACTGGTACTTAGCGATCTTTACTAGTACTCTGGCCCCGCGGGGTCATTGCTGGCACTAGGCCCCGCGCTTACCTAACGTCGCCACTGATTGTCGTGAGAGGGTTATCAGTCCATTTTGTAATTTTAAGTGCTTGGATTTGTTCCAACTGTAAACTTCAAATTCATTACCTCTTTCCCCAGAAGGGGCCTGACGCTCCATTAATGCGGTTCTAGGGGGAAATGTTAAAGTTTTGTAATGACTTTTGAAAGTCACCGAGAGTCACTCACAATCGTTCACTGTATACCAGTATTTAAATGTAATCCATTAGATAAAATATTGTTGAATACGATTTCCAGGTTTGGTATGACGGCATCAACGATATAGTGCGTTATGATTCAAGAGATCCGGACAGCGATTCGCCCTACATGACTACCTACATCCACGACTTTAAAAAGGGTAAGACGAATAGATGATGACATTGACCCATAATATAAGAGGATGCCTAAACAATCACACTAATCTCTATTCCCACAACTCACCAGTTACACAACTCACTATTGGCACAATTTAAACTCAACGCAGCTTAAACCATTCACACACACTTATGATTAATGCTCTAAACGTTTGCACACATAAACGATTACCAGACATCTAACCATTCGCACGTCCTTAACATTCATACGTTTAAACATTCACAAGCTCTTAACTTTCGCACTAACCAACCACTCATAAACATTCACATTTTTTCTTAACTATATGTCTTTACCTGTCTGCAGTACTTACATATTATTTGTATGATGGAATGTTAAACTTAAAGTGTAAGAAATTAAATTTAGTGTCCAAAGGGACCGTCCATAAAGTACGTCACGCTCCAGAGGGGGGAGGGGGTGTAAGAAAGTCTTAGAAAGTGTGACAGTTTGTGAAAGGGGGGAGGGGGTGTCCGGCCATGTGTGACATCACGGTTTTTTGTGCTAAATTTTAATTATTTTGTTAATAAAAAATATTTTTTTACGAAAGTACTTTAGGNAAAAAAATCATGTTAAGCCTGGTCCCTTTTTGGACTCAGGACGTGTTAGCGCATTTTCGTATTATGTATCAGTACTTATGTTAGATATCAGCATTATGTAGTTATCAGTAATTGTGTTTAGATTTAAGACAAATTTTTATGAATTTTCTTGTGTAATGAATATACTTGAATTTTTTTTAATTTAAAAGTCATTTCTTTACATTTAAAATTTTTGTATTTTCTCTTTAATCTAACTACAAGTGGTTTGTGGTCACTGAAATAGGACTCATAAATGAAACATTCTAAATTGTAATCAGCTAATCGCCCAAATACTCCGTCAATTGTTGTTTGATAGATCGTGGTTGCCAATTTTGTTGAAAGTAGTTGAATGTTGAAGTTTGTTTCGAAAAAGTTTTCAATTTCTGCCCCTGGGCCGCTAAGAACTTGATTGAAGTCACCACAAATGATGACGTAAAAGTCTCTAAACTTTTACACATATTCTAATGACGTCAACAACAAAAAAACAGAAAGTAAAAACTCTTCAATGCTTGAAAAATGATGTATTCGACTTCCGGCAATGGCGGCCGTTGCCTGCGCCAGTGTTATCTCTTGATTCGCAATGTTTTTTGGTAGTTTTAACGGGGTTTTTTAACGGATCGAGTAACTGAGTGTTGATGCACAAATGGCAGGTCAGGACATACAAAAAACATATATACATCATGGGTCTAGGACTTATGGTTGCTGAGATCTAGGGTGATGACAGACGGACAAAACGGGTGCAATAGCGCATTCGATTTCTCGAAAATGCGCTAAAAATAGCGTGACGTACTTTATGGACGGCCCCTAAGGTATCAATCTTAAAAAAGAAAAAAAGTTTTTCAAAATATAATTCGAAGCCCTTTTCCCCACAGGCGTCGCCTATCAAATCAACCAGGTGACAGAAAGTTGCACTGTCTCACCTCTAAGTCTGGGTGGCTTCGATGTCGCCGCAGGCAAAGCAACCAACGATGGCAGCCTGATCGTTTCAATGAATTCTCCACAGAGCATGTTTTATCTCAACGGCTATTACCGATACGACGGTCAAGTGAGTTTTAAAACGTAATGGGTCAATACGATGGTCAAGTGAGTTTTAAAACGTAATGGGTCAGTACGCCGGTCAAGTGAGTTTTTTTAAACGTAATGGATCAATACGACAGTCAAGTGAGTTTTTTTAAACGTAATAAATGAATACGACGCTCAAGTGAGTTTTAAAACGTATATAGTAATGAACTCTTTAAGTAAACGCTTGAAAGATTTTTAAATGTAGCATTTCCTCAGTTATAACTCAAGAATAAATTCTCCCCTACATGATTTCAAAATTATATAAATGACTAAAGCCTTGCACAAAAACTCGCTTACGATTGTGACTGCTAAAGTTCTTTAACAAAATACACTTCCAAATATATCAATTATTAAGAACACTTAAAATTGATTCCCCTTTCCTCACAGGTTTTATACTACATCATTAATTACCCCCCCCCCCCCCCCACACACACACACATATGTGTTTATTGGCACTGTACAACTGGGCCCTTGCAACCCTTAGATGAAATCTCAGGATTTCAAATTGTAGGGTACAAGAAATAAACTAAAACAGTTTGCCATTTCCATAAGCAAGAAGAAACACAAATAATTCTTCTACTTCCAGTCTCGAATTGTGGCGTATAATTGTTTTTTTCTGAATAACACCAAAAATAAAGATAAAAAAACGATTTTTAGAAAACACGTTTTTATAAGTGGACTAAAAAGAAGAAAATAAATAAAAACTTATAAGTTCAAGTACTTTCATTTAATTTTACTAAAACGTGAGGTGGTTTTACATATGCAGTTCACTCATTCTCTCACTTATAGATCTCTTTTTTCCTTCTAAATTATAAATCTTTAATTTTAATACCAAACCCCAATATTTGTGTTGTATTTCTAAATTAGAATAGGATTTTTAAGCACCTGCTCCACATTTTTAGGCAAATGAAATGAAAGTACTTGAATATATAAGTTTTAATTTTTTTTCTTTTCATTCCACTTATAAAAACATATTTTCTTAAAAAATTTTTTTTTTAACCTTTATTTATTTTCTTCTTATATGTTACAGACGCTCCTTCTGTACAGAAGATATTTGCGTCTTTTCAGTCCTCTTATAAAACATGGTTTTAAAAAATCTTTTATTTTATTAATTTTTTTTTTTTTTTTAAAAACTCTATTTATTTTTATACCATACACATCATAACTCATAAGCCGCCCGCCCAACGTTTTAATACCGCGGGGATGTGGTCACGGGGTGAGCTTGGCACGTGAATGTCAACAGCAGACGGATACATATGCTATATGAAGATAAACTTTTAAAAAATGCATTTATTTACATACATTCGATCGATGTGAAATTTTGATACAATGTAATGTCATCCAATATCTATCTGTGGTAACATTTTGATATCTCTGTAGGACCATTAGAAGTGGTTTAATTTTATGTTGGAAAACCTGAAATTTTGCGGACAGACACAGAGACAAAAAGGAACGAAAGCAAGTTAATAAAAACGTGCTTAAATCCAATCCGCTTTTTAAAAAATGCAAGAATGGATACTAACTATGGATAAGATTAGGATGCAATTATCTCCTGTAAAGAATGAATATCAGTACTATATACGATAAGATAAGTTCAATAATCCATCGTTTGTCACATTGAATTTATTTCATGTTACAGAAAACAGTTCGCGGAATTCTCTGTGACGTGTTTGAGTCCAAGAGAACGGACTTTAATCTGGCAGCATACAACATGACACAGACCAGTATCTTCAAATACTACTTTCAGGACGTATGTACTCTTCCTTAAGTGTATTTAGCAGTCATTATAATCAAAGTACGTTTATTGTCAGTTGTGTTGGAGTCTCAGACAAAATTAAAATGGGGTTTCAAAAAAAAAAAAAAAAAAAAAAAAAAGAATTAAAAGCTGAAGATGAACAGTTTCATAAATATAATTTTGTTGTTTTGATTTGTTTCACTTATTGTTTCTTATTACAAGACTAATTTTTGTAGATATTGCTACTTTGCTTTTAAGAAACTAGTAGCGTTAATGAACTGAGTTAGTCACCAAGTCTACCTAGTTGTTGATGACTATATAAACGAAATATTAATACCCTACCACTTTTTTTTTATCACACCGCTCATTTTATTCAGGAACACTGGGATTACATCACACCTGATGGCAATGACCGGACACAGAGGAAGCCTGTAATGTTGGAAGTGGAGGACTCCACGGTAAGTTTTAAACCTAACTTTGATGTCAGTGTAAATGGATGTAAAGCCACAGTCCGGTGTATCTTTAAGTTTTAAACCTAACTTTGATGTCAGTGTAAATGGATGTAAAGTCACAGTCCGGTGTATCTTTAAGTTTTAAACCTAACTTTGATGTCAGTGTAAATGGATGTAAAGCCACAGTCCGGTGTATCTTTAAGTTTTAAACCTAACTTTGATGTCGTTGTAACTGATTTGTTATTCCATTGTGCCACAGATTATCTTATCTTAGATATACAGACGCTCCTACAATGCAGAAGATAATTGCGTCCACAGACCATGAGAGATGACCTGTTTGCAAGTGATGCAGCGGTCACAGGCCACGGCTATAGGGGTTCCACGCATTACCACAGCCGCCTAACTATTGTCTAGTTAGGTACCCATTCAGAGCTGGGTGACTCGGGGACTCCTCAGGCCCTGGGAACAAATCCTCGCCTTCGCATGGATTCGAACTCGTGACCATCGGTACGACAGTCGAGCGTGGTACCACTCGACCACCACATCCCACAACTTACCTTATATGACTCACTCTCTTCATGGTGATACTTTGTTTCACGCTGTTGTTTCTACCGATACTCTCTAGTGATCTAGCAATTTACAGCTCAAAAATTTATTTTGATTTTGGTGGAAAGGGTGAGGTTAGGAGGTTCACCCCAAGCTTGACCTTTATTGCTGTTGACCATAGACAGGCCAGCTGGTGACGTCATGGAATCTTTCTTCGGCAACCATTTCAGGCGGCCAAACTTTGATGGGCATGTCAGTAAATATCCAAATAGCCCTGTCCATGTGTGTCACTTGAGAATTAATCCACTCAGCAGTTTAACATTCAAAAGTCTCTACGTTGACAGACCTAGGATGCTAGCTGACAAAGTGCAAGCTGAAAGACCTAGGGTGCTGGCAGACAGACCTAGGGTGCTGGCAGACAGACCCAGGGTGCTGGCAGACAGACCTAGGGTGCTGGCAGACATATCTAGGGTGCTGGCAGACAGACCTAGGGTGCTGGCAGACAGACCCAGGGTTCTGGCAGACAGATCTAGGGTGCTGGCAGACAGACCTAGGGTGCTGGCAGACAGACCTAGGGTGCTGGCAGGCAGATCTAGGGTGCTGGCAGACAGATCTAGGGTGCTGGCAGACAGACCTAGGGTGCTGGCAGACATATCTAGGGTGCTGGCAGACAGATCTAGGGTGCTGGCAGACAGATCCTGGGTGCTAGCAGACAGGCCAAGGGTGCTGGCAGAGAGACCCAGAGTGCTGGCAGGCAGACCTAGGGTGCTGGCAGACAGACATAGGGTGCTGGCAGACAGACCTAGGGTGCTGGAAGAAAGACCTAGGGTGCTGTAGACAGATGTAGGGTGCTGGAAGAAAGACCTAGGGTGCTGGCAGACAGACCAAGGGTGCTGGCAGACAGATCTAGGGTGCTGGAAGAAAGACCCAGGGTGCTAGCAGACAGACCTAGGGTGCTGGTAGACAAACCCAGGGTGCTGGCAGACAGACCAAGGGTGCTGGCAGACAGACATAGGGTGCTGGCTGACAGACCAAGGGTGCTGGCAGACAGACATAGGGTGCTGGCTGTTAGACCTGGTGGGGCAGGCTCACTGTAATGTCAGATCTATCAACATATACTTTCTTTCATTTTTTCAGACTGGAACATTTTTAACCGTCAACTTTTACGACTTTGATGACGAGTTCCACTCAGTGAGCTTCTACGACACATCCCCGTGTTATGCTCCAGACCAACAAAAGAGTTTTATCATCACTTTCAAAGACCGTAAGAAAATGCTTTTGTCATTTACCTGCAGAATCAAATATAGCATCTAGAGAATAAATTGACCCCAGGGGCTGACACCATCACAGAAGTAAGGCTAAAAGACTTCACATAAGCCACTTAATACTGGTAATAACCGATCGTATTTAATCAACTACAAGAGCATGAACTATATTTGCAATTCACAATTGATGATTACTGCCACCTTAACAAAAAGAGGTAACATTGAGGGCTCCCTGAAATGTTTGCCTCACGAGGACCCGCCCCCCCCCCCACACCTTTTAAGTCATCTATTGCAAAGTTATCTCTAAATGATATAGATAATCAAGTTTCTTAATTTACTTCAAAGATTGTCGGTATTTTTTTTTTTTTAGGTATAAAAGCTTGTGCAACGCAACAAGGTTGAGTGCATTCATTAGGGGAATAAGAGCGTATTATGTTGTAATTAAACTTATTGGCTTCTCGTAATTACCCCAATCGTGAGTAGCATCGATTATGATTTGCTTTCTGTTCGGAACGGCTTGAAATGCTTCAATGAGTGGTAGGGAATGAATGTCTTCTGTTGTGTTCATTTCATCCTTACGAGGGAAAGTAGTGATTAAGAGCGCATCACGGTGTGCAAATGTCGCCGGTGTCATCCATCCTGAATAATATAATGAGATTACATGCATTGTCAATAATTAAACAATCTTTTTAAAAAAAAACTCTCCCGTCTGTTCCAACAGAAGCCTACCACCCGTACTTGGACCAGGCCTACACCAGTTTCATCAACAACGCGGTGACAGCACTGGCCACACAGACTAAGTTGTCCCCCATTCAGTTCCAGAAAGTCTCCGTCACATATGACGACAGCAACGTCTATCTGTGGGTCACGGCCCTAGGGTCCGTCCCAGCTATTGGTCAGTTAACACGAGCTTTAAATTTAAAAAAGATGTACATGTAAATCACATAACTAATTTTTACTGTCAAAAAAAAGTAATACATCTTTCAAGATGAAACTCTAGAGTGAAAAAAAATGAAAATGTCAAATTTATGACGATAGAGACGCGTTAACCGTAAAAAAAAAAAAAACAGGTTTAGGAGAAATGTCTGTTTAAAAAACAGTTTAAAGGGAAATGTCTTTAAAAACAGTTTTAGTGGAAACGTCTTTAAAAACAGTTTTAGTGGAAACGTCTTTAAAAACAGTTTTAGGGGAAACGTCTTTAAAAAAACAGTTTTAGGGGAAACGTCTTTAAAACAGTTTTAGGGGAAACGTCTTTAAAAACAGTTTTAGTGGAAACGTCTTTAAAAACAGTTTTAGTGGAAACGTCTTTAAAAACAGTTTTAGGGGAAACGTCTTTAAAAACAGTTTTAGGGGAAACGTCTTTAAAAACAGTTTTAGGGGAAACGTCTTAAAAAAATTAAATGTGTTTATGCGAAATGTGCCAAAATATTTAGTTCTGAAACTCACTTATCTAAAACTAAAATGTTAACTTTCAAAGGCGCATAACTACGTCACCACACCACATGTTTGTAGTCGTGAAAATGAAAATCTATTCGATAGTTAATCGTTTCTGGGATGAGATCGCTCTGTAGCAGCATTCCAAAGGTAGTGTCACTAAAAGCGACGCACTCCGTATATTTTTAAAAAGGTTGACATGTACAACGTGATAATTGTTGAATGCGTTTCTCTTCAGATCTCTTCACGCCGGTCATGAAGGTTGCCCTAAACACGTCAGCAACCTTGATTGCTGCCGGTGCACCCGGGGATTGTGCGGCTGCTTGCATCGCCAACACCAACATCGTCTGCAACAGCTTCGACTGGTGCCAGTTCGGCTCAAGCCCCGCTTGTCTTTTTGGAGACAAACATTCGGAGAGTGAAGGGGATCTCTTGACCTCCACCGACACCAACTATCCGTGCACACATTACTCCAGTAAGCGCCTTTGTTTTTTTTAACATCTTTGAAAAGTGTTTATAATTTAAAACAACAACAACAACAACAATACTACTCTCAATAAATTTGAGCTGTAGCAGTCATGTGACGTTACAAAGGAGAAGTTAACCCCGTGTGGTACGATGATTGTTTTTTTTTTTTTTTTAAATAAAACCGTGGCACTTAGAGCTGATTGAACAATTTATTGTTTTGTGGACAGAAGACTTTTGATGCCAACTTTTCGCTGATGTAGTTGCTGCCCCTAGTTAGTAATGTCAACAGAAATAGTCATACTCTATATTCACAACAATTTCATTTCTCCGTTTCTTGCTGGTTCATATATGGTTTAGTATTTCAAACAAATTCTTTCAAAAAATGTGTGGGTATGTTTTTTTTTCATTCAAATTTTTGTGGCGTTTGAAATTTTGACAAATCAAGGGGAACAAAGGGAAAGGGGAAAAGATAGCGGAAAAGACACTTAAAAGACACTTTCACACACAGTCACATACACACATACAAATTAATCAAGCTTATGACTCTTGTTGGTCCAATAAGTTAATAAAATCAGTAATCGTTTGTGCGTGTCTACTTGTAGGGACAGAGAATGGAACATACCAAACAGTCGATGTAAAGACTATGTACAAGATCATCACGGATTATGTTTATGACGACTTGTTCAAGATTACAGTCACTCTCTCGGATGTAAGAAGGGAGCCAGACTTGGGCAGATTTTTTAGTTTAGTGGAGCATAGGGCAGATTATTCGTTTACCTGCCCTCAAGACAAAATTATTATGAAGTTGATATTAATTCGATGTATATCAACATCAGATTTATGAAGTAATTTCTCCCCATAAAGATAAGTGATTGGCCATTGTTTCGCTTACAACCATAAGCGTGTCCCTATTTTCTCGTAACCAAAAATTAGAAAATTATTTATTGTACTTACAATGGATAGTAATAGTTTTTGAATGGAATTTTTTAAAATCCTTAAAAAAATTTTCTCTAATTTTAGAACAAAATTAAAAACAAATTGATACAGTTGAAATCGAAAAAAAAATGTAGGGGTCATGACGCCTAAAGTCTAAATTCTTTATATTTAATTATACTAATAAAGTATATTACTTACTTCTCAGTTTAAGATTTTTGAAATTCGTACACATTTTAACTTTTATTATAAAAGTGGATACATATATGTCTTTAATTTACGCAAAATACCAACCTCTTGTTGCCTCTGCACGAAGGAGTTCAGTTTAAAGGGATGGGGGCTATCAGGCCTGGTACATACCAGGAAGCTAAATATAGACACTTTTTAAAATTATCCTTCCGAGAAGTATTGTTATCTTGAATTTTAAAATTATTAATATTCATGTTTAAGGACTTTCTCTGAAATTATATTTGTGCAAATGTTAAAATCATTTCCTTAGCACAGTGGTGGCGAACATTTTGGGGGCAGCGTGCCCTAATTTCAACCAAAACCCACTTATTTATAGAAAAGTACCAACATTCCAAACAAACTCGGAAATGGGGATTTGTCTTAGCTAGTTTGATTAAGGAAGTAATATTTTAGTCGCGTGCCGGCTGATGAGGCTCTGCGTGCCGACTGTGGCGCGCGTGCCACAGGTTTGACATCGCTGCCTAGCTCCTTGTCCTAAATATGACGACCACGCAAGCTCAAAAAGCCTAGCAAAGAAGTTTGTGTATGTTTTAAAAAAAATCTTTAGTGTGCTAAAGAACCGCATCTTTCTCTCTTGCAGAACACAAATAAAACCTACCTGGCTACTAGTATCAGGGATGATGTCACGATGTCAACTGATCCGGACAGTACACCAGGTTATGATGTGCATGTTATTACATTTAAATGAATTGACGTGTTCTCTCTTGAAGTATATAAACGTTTAGCAACTTAAGTGTTTACCAGTAAATTATAAAAAAAAACCACCTTACTTACCATCTCACTCTTGTTTTTAATTGTACATATACCTTCACTTCCAGGCAGCCTTCTGCGACAATTTGTCGTATTGCCCAATAACAAATTCTTCGACCAACTCATCAATGTCAGCCACAGTATGCTCAGTGTAACGGAATGTGCAGTGTCCTGTATCCAGGTAAGCAGGGAGGATCCGGAAGATTTATGATGATGTAAACATGGACAATAGAAATAGTTGCCATGCCAACAGGATATTGTGAACATAGACAAGACGTCACAAAACAACAAACGTTTCTGCAAAGAGCCTTCCTCAAAAAACAAATAATCGCTTTAGTTGTTGTTTTTTTTTTTTGTCTATCAATTCATTCAACGGTTGAAGAAGGCTCTTTTGGGCCGTCCATAAATGACGTCACACGATTTTCACCAATTTTTCAGCCCCCCCCCCTTTCTAATAGGCACTAAGAAACTAATTTAAAAAAAATTATTTTGCAATAGTATGCAATTTCATTTGTAAAACCAAATCGTAATTATACATTGAGCATTAAAAATAAAAATAAAAGCATTTCATTTTTTTTACATAGGAAAATACATTTATCTGCCAATCATTTGACTACAGCTTTTCCACGGGGCTATGTAGACTAACAACACTTCATCCTGACTGGGAAGATAACATTGAGCTTTCTGTCGTCAACCAATCAATGTACACAAACATTTACACCAGTAAGTCTCTTGTCAGTGCGGGTAAAATATCTCAGTCCATTCACTTCAACAATAAATTATAATCTATTCATTCACATGAAGAACGAGACAAAATGGTGTAAATTATTAAATGCCTTATAACTTCAAGCGCACTTTTAATTTTTTAAAAAAATATTCATTTCAAAATTATTTAAATATTTTTCTTTCCTTTCAAATTGAATTCTGAATTTTTAATTATTTTGTGTGTGGTCATCGAGGAATAACATAAGAAAGAAAGTGTTTCTAAAAAAATGATTTGATATCTTTTCAAGAGTATTACACGGGCGAATACCAAATGTTCCCCGAGGAAGTGTTCACTTCAGTGGCAGATAAGACGCTGCCCCAGGTGCACAGTGATGAATTGTGCGCCCGGCAGTGCACCAGAAATCCAGACTTTGTGTGTGAATCATTCGAGTTCTGTGAGGACGGCACCTGTTACCTGAGGAAGACTCACGTGATCCAGGTCAAGCCGACCGATGTCAAAAACGCTACGGGCTGCATCCATTACTCACGTACGTTCTTCTTTGTAAGCATCCTGGTGGACAGGGCAAACAGTAAACCGCTCTTCTGCAATGTGGGCATGTTTTAAATCTATATATATATTATATTAAAACTCATTAAATAAAATCTTAAAAAAAATATTTTATAATGGATTGGTCAGAGCCGTCTTAACACCACTTTGGGCTTCCGGGCAAAAAAAAAAATGTTGGGGCCCTGGGAATAGAAAGAGTGCGCCCCCTACCCAGCAGGAATAAAAAATAAATATACATATAATATATATAAATAAACATGTCCCCATGGGTCCCCGGGCAAATTCCCAACGGGCCTATGCGTTAAGACGGCCCAGGGATTGGTTATTACAATTTAAAAATCACAATGTTCTATTTTTCAGATCATTAAAAAAAATATGTTCAACAATACAAATGATTTACTCCCGGAGAAATTATTTAGAAAATGTATCATGTACTTACCAAAAAATACCAAGAATAATATTTTCCTTACGCTAGAAAATGTCGTCCCAGAGTTTGTCTTGTCATAGACACATACAGATTAATCATCTGTTTCTGATTATTGAAACTAAGGAACTTTATATTTATAAACTGCACAGAAAATCTGAATTCTTACTTGAATTTAATTATTAATGATAATGATAATGAGAACACAATGAAATTAGATATCGCTTGTTGGCCAGTGGCGTAACTAGGGGTGCAGAGGGGGCGGGCTGGCCGGGGTGACACCATCAGGGGGGTGACAACAAAATGTAAAATTATATATGTTCCCGTTATTTGGCACTGGAAAACTCGGAGGAGTTCCATGGGTTAAGTCGTGAGGGGGTGACACCATGAGCTGCCGCCCCGGGAGACACCAACCCTAGTAACGCCTCTGCTTGTTGGTGGTTTACCTCACGATATCTTTTCTTCCAAGACTCTGTATTAATATAATCAATACCGATATCTACTTGTAGGTCAACATTTGTTTGATTACATCGAGAGAGACTACAAAACCATTCAGGCCCCCGTAACACCGGTGGCCGAGGTGAGAACCGCCAGGGACTGTGCCAACCTGTGCGCACTGGGTGAACGCCTCCCATCGTGCGCATCCTTTACCCTGTGTGGCGATGGGAGAGATAGGCAGTGTGCACTAACTACAGCCGACCCCACAGTCTCACGTGACGTGCAAATCATAAGCAACGAACATTGCACTCTCTACACCCGTAAGTTTTGAAAACGTTTCTTCTTATGTAGAGGAATTTCTCTCAAAATCTCTTGTATCTACAATAAAGCAATTAACATTAGCTTAGTCTACTTTGAGGCATAGTTAGGAAACACATTTTTTTTTCACTTTGTTTTCTGGTTAATTTGAAAAAAAAAATATAAGTAGTCCTGTCTTTTACAGAAAACTTGCTCACTCCGCCATGAATGACCAGAAATGCCGTTCTACTTAAAGAAACAAAGAAACAAGAATTGTTTACAAAAAAACTCTTCACTCTAAAATTAAAATGCTGAGTGAAAAAATGTATAAACAGTGAACTATTTACTTGTTATACTGTTATTATTTTTTTTCAGGTGCCAATCCTCTTCCTTTCATCAACCCGTCTGGACGCGCAATAACAGGTAACAACATGTTAACGGCAGTGTCATGCGCGTGTTTGGAAAATCTTTTCGGTGGCATAAAGAGCCAGAGTATAAGATACTTTTATTTAAAATTTTCTGGCAGTTTTGATTACATCAGATGAGAAGAGCTCACAGGCATTTATAATTTAAGCTTTTTATAATTTAAGTTGTTTATAATTTAAGCTGTTTATAATTTGTGGGACGTGGTGGTCAAGAGGTAGCGCTCTCGACTGTCATACCGATGGTCACGGGTTCGAATCCACACGAAGGTGAGGATTTGTTCTCGCGGCCTGAGGAGTCCCCGAGTCACCCAGCTCCGAATGGGTACCCAACTAGACAATAGTTAGGCGGCTGGGGTAATGCGTGGAACCCCTATAGCAGTGGCCTGTGACCGCTGCATCACTTGCCAACAGATCATCTCTCATGGTCTGTGGACGCAATTATCTTCTGCATAGAAGGAGCGTCTGTATATCTAAGATAAGATATAATTTAATCTGTTTATAATTTAAGCTGTTTCAGCCGTCATTATAATGAAATCCAAAAATTGTACAGTTATTATGATGCTTAGCAATTTTACCAAATGCGACTTCTAGTTAAGCATTCTGGAAAACTGTCAATTTATTATATGAATGATTTTTGTCCGTGCCAACAGTGAGACCAGGTACATCGACCAGCGCCACCACTACGACATCCAGAAGTTCAACCATAAAGCCATCTCAGAACAACAACGTAGGCGCTCCCGACACACCATCACAACAAGGTGAAATAACGTTATTGTGGAATATCACTGCTCAATGGGAGCATTCATTAGACGCCTATCATTTGTAGGACATTCATTAGACGCCTATCATTTGTAGGACATTCATTAGACGCCTATCATTTGTAGGACATTCATTAGACGCCTATCATTTGTAGGCGTATCTATGACAGAAGTCTATTTCTGAAGTATTTTAAAAAATCTTTTTGTTTTACAATCTAACCTTGTACACGTATTAAAAATAAATTGACTGCGCCTATGACAAGACTCGATCAATCATTTTAATGTTCCAGACACAGAACAAATTTATATTAAGTATCTTTATTTGTTAGTTTTATCACTTTTTCCGGTTGTTGCTGTTTATTTACTAAATGTTAATAATATTTTAATGTTTACTTTCGACTTTTTACCTTAATTTCTATTTTAATCTTTGCCATTTATACTTCAGCCTATGACAAAGCTTGTACAGGCGCATCATCTGGAAACTCTTCCGTAACAGGTTTGTATAAGGAATAGTTATAACAAACTCCGTTAACTACGTGGTCTTCAGTACATGGGTCGCCCGAGAATAATAAAAAATGTTTTTTTTAAATTAACTTTCATATCTATTATTTATTTTCTTTTTGTATTGTAACTTTAATATTTCTTTAAAAATAATGGCGCTTTTTATAATGGTTTTGCAATGCAATTGAAATGAAATCTAGACTAGATTAGTAGGCAGCGCTAATTTATCAAATTCGAAAAATAATGCTGGTGGCAAAAGCCACAATTAGTAGGAAGTGTTTGAAGACTCAAATGGGATCGGACCACCGTCACACCAACTCCCACTTCAACAGGATAGACCAATGTAACCCAACCTTTTTAACGCCGCGGACCAGTAAAATTTTGATAATTTTATTAAGGCCCAATAGCCTGAGAGGGGGGATTTTTATTCAGGTATTTTAGATCGTTTTGATTTTATAGTTTAAACTTAATTGTACTTAAACATGCCTTCAAAATAAGATACAGTTACACAAAATATTAATTAAACATTATTTAATATTTTAATATACTAGAATATCAAATCAATGAGAACCCTGAGCTTGTTTATCTGCAACGAGACGTTTCCATCTTAGGGTAATGGGAGACAATGTCACCCGAAGTTTGCTGCTTATGTCCATTTTATTCCGTTGTTTTGTCTTCATTGCTGTTGTCACTGCAGAAAATCCCGCTTCACACCGATAGGAAATGGCAATAGGGATTTAATTGCTTTGGTGGCAATCTTAGGATATTCCGCCATGACTTTAATTTAGAACATTGGAAGAGTTGTTTTCTCGAACGTAGTTTTAAGGCCGCCGTCATTTGCAATCTCAAACAGTTGAACTTCTTATTGTACAGTCATGATAGATTCGCAAGGTTTGTTGACAAATGGGTCACGGATCCCATTCCCTACCAGTTCTTGGGTCTTTTGTGGATGGGAAGGAGGGCTACAACTCTTTTAAAGCAAAGAAAGGTGATCGCGCACTAACTGGGACAACTCCCCTTGGGCTTTTAATGCAGCTACTTTGTCAGCCAACTTAAAAACAGTTGTCATCTTCCCCTGAAGGGACAGATTGAGTTCATTGAGCGGGCTGAATATGCCAAACATGTAAGCAAGTTTTGCGACCCATTCTTTGTCACTGAAACGTGGTGCCAGCTGTGACTTCTTTTCCGAGAGAAATCTTTGCAATGGCTTTCATAATTCAAATACCCTGTTGAGCGATTTATAACATATTAAATCGACAGAAAAATTAACTTTTAACCATATCAGAATAATCTCATGTCACAAATAACTATATATTGGAAATCATTCATTGGATTTTGATAAATTGTTTATTTGTTTTTTTTAAAAAATAACATGTGAATTTCATTGAATATATAAGTATATCTAAACATTTATTTAAAATTTTAAGCATAAAAATGAATTAAATAAATTAAACTTACTTTATAGCTTTTTTTTGGACACAAGTAACACTCTTGGAATAATAACGATACTGTCACCAGAAGAGACACTCGAATCCCGTCGTTGATGAAATGTCAATGAAATTTAGGAACACAAAAAACGAAGTAGGATAAAAAACGGAAATAGAAGTAGATCAGCTTGCCAACATGGACGACCCATCAAAACCGCGACGACAAATAAGCGCCGACATAAAAGCGCCGTGATAAGAGTGCCGCCATAAGAGTGCCGACATAAGAGCGCTGTGATAAGATGTCGCCATAAGAGTGCCGACATGAGAGTGCCGACATTAGAGTGCTGTGATAAGAGTGCCGACATAAAGAGCGCCGACATAATTGTGCCGACATAAGAGCGCTGTGATAAGAGTGCCGACATAAGAGTGCTGCCATAAGAGTGCCGACATAAGAGTGCCGACATAAGAGTGCCGACATAAGAGTGCCGACAAAAAGCGCTGACGCAGAGCACAAAGATTGATTGTAGGCGGTTGTCCGCCCTGTGCTGTGTGTCACTGATGTTCTTTGGACGTGGTGCTGCCAAAACGGGTAACAAGCTTTTCCATCTTGTGTATGGAAAGACGCACAATCCCTAGAGAAATACACCACAGTAAAAAAAATGTAAATAATTTAATGTTCCTTTGCTTGCGGACCACTAGGCACATCTCCGGGGATAGATGGTCCGCGGACCACAGGTTGGGGACCTCTGGGCTAGACCACAACAAGGACATGAACTTATAAGACATGGAAATCTGTTGTGTTCCTGGTGACTTGTGTGCCCCGCGCTGGACATAGCTGGCGAAGTTTTGGCGGCGAGTAAGTCGTACACTTAATGTATGGTACAGCCAAGCAGATGGATCAGGTTACCCAGTGTTAGACAAAGCTTTAAGAGAGTAATCTCAAGCTTTACAGAATGTAGAACTAGACTAGACTAGTAGCCAGTGCTAATATTTTGAGAGCTACGCCTTACAGACCATGAAGGTCCATGGGAGCAAGTGAAGTAGCTTTCACAAGTTTCATTGACCACTAACGAGCATGGGATTGTGTGGTTAGCGCAATGCCCCGGGGGCCTTGCCAGATCCGCGGTTGGGGCCCGCGACACGGGTTCTTGCAGCAGCGGTTCGGTAGTCCAGCTCGCTACGACTTAGACCACCGCGCCCCCCCCCCCTTTACGCCTTAAGAGACCCTATAAATATAGACTTAATATGCGTAAACTCTCTAAGTTAACACAATTATTTAGTTTAGATTCTCTTTTCCCTAAGTTCTATAACTAGTTTTAACATATTCCATCTGGATGTTTCCATAACAACTCATGTTCTATTTTCTCCCTCAGGGCCTAGGGTTGGCATCGCCATCGGGACACTGATCCTCGGTCTGATTGTTGGAGGTCTGTGTTCATTCCTGTTCATGCGCTTCCGTAGAAACACAGACCCTGAAGATTCTCAGATGCTCAAAACGTGGGGAAATTAGTGGCATCATTCAGTGTGAGGTGGCTCATGGTGGTGCTCTGTTTGCTTACAACAAGTTTTTTTTAAAATGTATTTTTTACAGATGGACAAAGAAATATCATGATTTAAAACAAAAGTGCAATAAAAGGTTAAACGAAGATGGACCATTGACCTACATTTCTATGTGTTTGAATACTAAGCATGCGAGTTTGGATTGTTGTTAATAATCAACACTGTTTTAATGCCAATATTTCAAAGCTTCCTACGTTTTAAAAAATTTAAATTTATAGCTTAATTTTATTGACTAAAGTAAAAGTATTATGCATTTCATTTAATTGTAGTTTTAAGTTTAAATTATTTACATTTTATGTAACTTTTGAAATAAAATGTATCTATATATATTATTCATTGACGTAACCAGGGGGGCGGGGCTACAAATATCCTCGGGTGCCAACGTACAAGGGCGCCCAAAATTAGGCTTACAACGTATCTTAGCTACATCTCTAAAATATTATGTTTGCAAATAACCACGCCAGCATTATACTGATTTATATTTCCAAATTCCATAATATCGTATATTTGTTAACAGTGGGGAGGATTTCAGATATCAAATCTCGTAAACAACACATTATAGCTCAAAATAATTTATAATAAATAACAGTGTTGAGAAACTGCATATATGTTTATCATTGCAAACACGTTCAACGTATATAAGAGACATAGGGATAAACACTTTGATGGATGAGCTTTACGGTAAAGAAGATAAACAGGTACTTTCTAAACTGATGGTAAATAGTTTGTGTGAGTGCAATGTTATTTAAATACTGGAGTCGAGTGTGACAGTCTTTAAAAAAATGTATTGGTTAATTTGTTGTGATTATTCTACAACCTTAAGGTGTAATTGACATTGGTTGTGGCTGAGATTTATAGTAACAGTTGTCACTGAAAACTGTGTTATCTGACGTCATTGCTTGTATCTTAATTGTTTTATTTTATTACATGCATGTTGTATCGGACACAGTTTGTAAATGACATCTATTTTGCAATATATTTGTTGTAACTGACATCAGATGTAGAATACATATATTTTTTTATAATGTCTTCATACTTCACTAAAACGTTTTCAATGTTTAATGTATCGTGTATTTGTTAAAAAATTGTATTTTTGTGCGTGCAATATACTTATGTGAAACGATCCATTAATTTCATGGTGACCTGAGACACGCCTTTCCAACTCCTTCGCTCCCTCCTCATTTCAATGACAGCTCATAAACTTTACTTTCTTCAGTTTAATTAAGGTTTCGAAGCAGTTCAGGATTGACGTATGAGTATCAGCCTCACAAGCTATAGCTTAGGCCGCCCACTTTCTATCTCCCTCCCCCAGGGCCGCCACCAGAAATGTTTGGGTCCCTGACCACTGGGTACGTGTGGGCCCTTCTGGGTTCCACGTCGTGCCTCCAGCCTTTTCCCAGGTCCTCACGGGCCAAAATCCTTGAAATATTTATACAAAATGAACGAAATAATGCTGGCTGCATTCATGAATACTAATACGATATTTGGTGCGTTGAACCTTCTCGCAAATAAAAGTTTGACTGCAAGTAGGAATGCCAGCGAAAGCAGATGGTGGGATTGAAATGATACATTAATGAGATAGGCCTATGCAACAGGCTACTTGTAAAGGTACAATTATATCAATGCAAGGATTATGAGTAACATAAGGGTATATTTTTTTAATACGTACTAGCCTATCGGGGATATCTAAATGGTCTACAAGGTACGAATCTGTACATTTACACTAACATATTATTACTTTATCAGTAAATGGCAATTCCTGGTGGAATATTGATTTAAAAGAATCCTCTTCAGATTTTGCATAGATATTAGGTTTAGGAGCGTCGCTGTATTTTAAGAATTGGGCAATTACATTTTTGGTTTTAAATCCTTTTCCCCGTTTCTCCCTGTGTTTTTTTTCCGTCACATTTTGAGAATCAGGCCTGTGTCGATTCATTTTTAGGTTCTACTTCCATCTGTTTGACAAAAAACGATAGCATTACATTTAATTATTCAAAGGTGGGTTAAGTAACAAGTTACTTACAATGAATTTAACGTATTTGGTGTCATCAACCCTAGATACGACCAACCTTGGCTATTTGGATTTGTTAAACTTTCTACTGCAGTTTACTAAGAATTTTAACCTTTATTCTAGCCTTTAGAAATGTTTATACAGACGCTCCTTCTATGCAGAAGATAATTGCGTCCACAGACCATGAATGATGATCTGTGTGCAAGTGATGCAAGTGATGCAGCGTTCACATGCCATGGCTATGAGGGTTCCATGCATTACGCACCCGCCTATCTAATGTTAGTATGTTAGGTGACCATTCGGAGCTGGGTGGACTCAGGGACGCCCTGGGCTCCGGAAAAAATATTTGCCTTCGCAAAGATATGAACCCTTGACCATCGGTACGCTACTTGACCACCGTGCCTCTAAACGCCGCCGGTACTAAACGCCGCCGGTACTAAACGCCGCCGGTACTAAACGCCGCCGGTACTAAGCGCTGCCGGTAAAAGACAGTAATAATATATTTTAACTTTAAAACACACTTAAAGATCGCTTATTTTGTTTAGGTTCTTACCACAGGTTTTACTCACAAACGTTAAGAGTGAATTCTTGTTCCAAAACACAGATGTCACGTTCTCGTAATACTTCATCATCTTTTTTTTTCCATTTCATTTGTTTGTATTAAAATAACTCTGGGCAATTAGCCAACTCTAAAAGTATTTCTCCCCGTGCATGCATTCCTTTAACCCTCAAATTGTTACGCCCCTAACTAAGCTTATAAATTGTTGAATTTCCAATTACGATACGCAAATGCATGTAGAACACATACAACTATAGTACGTGTCATAATTTAAAGAGAAATAAAAACAATTATTTATAATTTCAAATAATTAATGGGAGGTTTTATTTTAACCCCGGAAACTTAAAAAAAAACAAACAACAACTTTGTGAGGGACTTAATTTAGTGTGAGACTTTATTTCGTGACACCAGCAATTTCAGTAATTAAAAAAATTATTTCATTGTTATTTTATAATATAAACGGAGCATTTAAGGCATGGGTGTCAAACGCACGCGGCACACCTAGGTATATTATATATTTTTGTGGCCGCCAGTAAACTAAACTAAACTTTAAAAAATAAAATTTTAAAAAAAAGAAGCTACAATTGGTAATATCCTAAAATCACAGGGACTCTTGACTTTTTAAAGGGCCCCATATCACACGTGGCTTAGGACCTTTATATTATCAAGTCTAAATGCGGCTCTGCATCAAAGCCATATAAATTTTGATTACAAGATCCTACATGTGGAAGAAAATCAGCAGTCCCGAGCCTGCGCTCTTCATGGGGCTTCCCGGAACACCCCCTCAGCCTTCTGGCCCCCTAAGGGACATAAAGACTGAGAAGCCCCCCCCCCCCCGAGCGGTCGCTGCTACAAGCGGCCGCCTGGGCGTCCAGGACAATAGGTCGAAAACGCCTCCCACTAAAGTGTGCCTCCCGAGGTGTGGAATTTCCTACTGTGACTCGCTATCAACATAGTATCACTTTGGCGCCACCACGGCAAAGCTTACCAGTCTCTATGGTTTAGATCGCCGCAAAGCGTGGGATCATCACTGACCTGCCTATAGTTTAACCGGAAGGTTTCCTCAGAGCTGGCGACCAAAAGCGTTTCCTAGCGGTACCTTTTGCTATTCCGTGCTGGCGCTCCTGGCCCTAAACCGGCACCACTCAACAGCGTTGCTAGTTAATTGAGGGGGACGAAACGGTCGCTTCAGAGTAACCAGACCCTCAACGGGTACTTTGGTTTTCATCATCGGCATTGCATCTAAATACTTTGCCTAAGATTCGAGCGACTGTAATCATATATGACTAGCACCTAACACCTAACAGGCGGGCGGTAGCTGTCCAGTGAGACATTGGTAGTCTCTCCCACCGTCGGAAGCAGCCCCTGGCGCCTAGCTCTGCGTCAATTGAGCTTTGGCTTATAACCGGTAACTGCTGCTTCCCGTGTTTTGTCGTCACCTTGCGGCGACGCTGGAGTGTCCTCTCCAGAGGTGATGCAAGCCTGGGCGGGTATTATGGAGAATTAGCTGCTGCCCATACAGCATATCCCCCTCTCCACGTCAATCGTGTAGCCAAGGGAACGACTTGCGTCGATGCAGCTTGGCAGGAGCTGCCGGTATGTACATAAGTCTTATGTATAGACCGCCTGTAGGTGCTCCAATTCCTGATTTTCTTTCAGGGTTTACTCCTTTAGCCTTTCCCTCAAGGCAGGTATAGCCGCAAGGCAGCGGAGGATTTGTATTCGGAGTTTCCTTCTCCTAGATGAACTACCAGCCAAGGTTTTAACGAGCATCATCTACCCATAGGGGTGCCAGAACCAGGATTTGAACCCGTGACCGATTTATTATTTTTATTTTGGAATTTTTGGTGCCGCAGCGCACTAACACTTTGACCACCGCGCCCCCTCACTGGACAGCTACCGCCCGCCTCAAACTGGGCAGCCCCCAGTCAAATAGGTGCTATCCCGTCATGGCCTGCCTTCTCCACTGGGTGCGTGGAGATTAGAGTACCACTCAACAAGTGGGCCACTAAGCCCTGCACCAAGAAATACAAAAAAGAAAAAGAAGACCCCAGCTCTTCGAATCGCTAGCTGGAACGTGAGGACTATGTGTCCCGGCATCACTGATGATCTGCCGTCCATAAACGACACACGGAAGACAGAAATAATCGATAGAGAACTTAAAAGGCTAAAGATTGACATAGCATGCCTTCAGGAGACCAGGCTCCCAGACAACGGTTCACTCAAAGAGGCCAATTACACCTTCTTTTGGCAAGGCAGACCAAAAGACGAACCTAGACAGCATGGTGTGGGTTTCGCTGTTAAAAACACTCTTCTACCATCCATTGAACC
>MUZC01002114.1:270872-301187 GCA_002072015.1 Radix auricularia
TGTCCCCCTCACCTACTTGCCATCATCAGACAGTTCCATGAAAATATGCTTGGCACAGTGCAGTTCGATGGAGCTAAGTCAGAGGCCTTCCCTGTCAGCAGCGGAGTTAAACAAGGTTGTGTACTCGCACCAACACTCTTCGCAATATTCTTCTCTGTACTTCTTCGATACGCATTCAAGGATAGCAGTGAGGGAATCTGGTTACATACCAGAGCTGATGGAGGACTTTTCAACACTGCCCGCCTCCGAGCCAAGACCAAAACGACGGATGTCCTAATTCGAGAGCTACTATTTGCGGATGATGCGGCACTAACAGCACATACAGAATCTGGTTTGCAACAACTCGTGTCAAGCTTCTCCAATGCCTGCAAAGAATTTGGTCTGCAAATCAGCTTGAAAAAGACAAACATCATGGCCCAAGACACTCGACCTCCTCCTACCATAAATATCGATAATGAAAACTTGGAGGTTGTGGACAGCTTCACCTACTTGGGATCCAAGGTCTCCAATACACTGTCCATTGAAGAAGAAATAAACAGCAGAATTGGCAAGGCAGCCGCAACAATGGCTAAACTAAATAAGCGGGTCTGGCAAAACACCAAGCTAACGGAGAAAACCAAACTGTGCGTCTATCGAGCCTGTGTCATCAGTACACTACTATATGGGAGCGAGACATGGACCACTTATACATCACAAGAGCGTAAGCTTAACAGCTTCCATTTGAGATGCTTGCGCCGCATCCTTGGTATTAAATGGCAAGAAAAAGTGCCTAATAGTGAGGTACTAACGCGTGCCAATACCCAAAGCATGTTCTCAATTCTTAGTGAAAGACGCCTGAGGTGGCTAGGACATGTCAAAAGAATGAGCCCCGGCCGCATCCCGAAGGACCTCCTATATGGTGAACTTGCTTCAGGAAAGAGGAAAACAGGTCGCCCACGCTTGCGATTTAAAGATGTCTGTCAAAGGGACATGAAAGCAGCCAAAATACATACAAGTGACTGGGAGTGTAAGGCAGAAGACCGATCTACGTGGCGCACAGTTGTCAAAGAGGGCGTCATAGTAGCCGAGGAGCGAAGAATGGAGGAGGCTGCAGACAGAAGAGCTAGGAGAAAGACCAAAACATTTGGAAGCACAGAACTCGTGTGTAAAAACTGTGGCAAAGACTGTCACTCAAGGATAGGACTGCACAGCCACTCGAGAAAATGCAACCCAAGCCAACGGTGATGCACCATCGTCTCGCGAGACGGAAGGATGCCGGAAACACCTAACAACGGTCTTCGGCTGTCCAAGCTAGGGGTTTGTCGGTTTCAGGTCGTGGTCTGCTCCACAACCCTACTCGTCTGTCGAACCACGTGGAGGTCACCCCTTCTCGACAGTTGATTACAAGATAAATTTTTCTAATTAACTTGGTGGTCGAGAGGTAGCGCTCGACTGTCATACCGATGGTCACGAGTTCGAATCCACGCGAAGGCGAGGATTTGTTCCCGGGGCCTGAGGAGTCCCCGAGTCACCCAGCTCTGAATGGGTATCTAACTAGACAATAGTTAGGCGGCTGGGGTAATGCGTGGAACCCCTATAGCCGTGGCCTGTGACCGCTGCATCACTTGCCAACAGATCATCTCTCATGGTCTGTGGACGCAATTATCTTCTGCATAGAAGGAGCGTCTGTATAAAAGAAAAAATTACGTAACGAATGTGTTTGAATCTTTTATCTATTAATAGATGTATATCTAAATTTGAAAACAACAACAACACCGATAGAGCCGATAGGTTAAAGTTAAGACCCTTACTTAGTTACTGCATATCAGAAAACTATTATCTAAAAATATATATTTGTGAATACCGTATCCAGAATTCATAAGTTAATTTAGTAAATGTGAAATTCATGCCTTAATTAGCCTTAGGGCAGGGGTGCTAATGTTTAGTTTAAGAAAATTTGACTGTTGGAAAAACGATTAACTTTTTAAAAAAATATGTTGGTTTAAAACGGACGATAATCAGGGACAATGTCATAAATATGAATTAGTTTTTAAAAATTATAAGTAACTCTTGTGCTTTTTTCAAAGAATTCATTTATCAATTATAACTCTCTTTTTTTTTATTTTATTAATTATTATGTTCTGATATAAAATACGCAATAATAATCTGCATAGAAGGAACGTCTTACACAGATACTAGATATATGGATTTTAAGATAAATAACCTTTTAATTTAAATAAGCAATTTAAAAACAAAAAACGAAAACAAAAACAGGAGTGTCAATCTGGCAATATACAGGTTTAGGGATTAGTTTAACTTCTGAAGTAACGGGAAATCTCATTGGCTTGTATTTAAATTGTCATGGAGACGTACTGTAACAACATTCCTGCTTGGCGAAAAGTGGTCACGTGATAGATTTGGTCCATTTCCTCCAGTTCAAACATGGCTGTCTTGCATCTGTATCCCTGACGATCGGAAATTCCGATTTATTTATTTATTTTTTTGATTGAAATGGACTTTTATATAGTGTTGCTACAATTTTAGATAATAGATAGCACATTTTTCAAACTGATATCAGCCCCTAGGAGGCACACGCCAGATTGTCTGAACGAAACCTTCTTGGCTCAAGCTGACATATTCCACAAGAAAATCGGATAATCAACACAACACTATTTCCGAGCCTTTTCAGAAGGAAATTTGAAAAAAGGTTGACCATAAACTTATTGAGGGTAACCAAGCTTAGGCAGACACCATATTCCTCCTTATAAGTGAGGATATAATGGCAACAGAAGAAAATGAAATAATCGGATGTGCATCTGAGTTTATCAAAGGTTTGAATTTGAAACTTGCCCATTCAAGTAAAAGTTTTAAAGTAGTATTTAAACACTACTAAACACCATTAGTATTAGTTTTAAAAAGTTAATTTAGACCCATTAGCTTTAGACTTAGAAATTACAGGCTTGGTCCTAGGCCCAAGGAGAAAAAAAGAACAGAATAATTCTAAGTTTGGCCTAATAACTAATGCCTAATCTCATGAAGTTTAAGTAATTCTGTTGAAGTACTTGACTTATCATTTATCTACACAACAATTAACAATGGCTATGACATATCCAGTGAGGGGAAACATAGACTCAGGGATATTAGTGGGGCGGGCTATTACATTACCACTGGACCATACTTCCGTAATAAAAGCATAATATATACTCAACTCTTCTGTCATTTTAATCATTACACTGACTGTAGCAAAATCTGTTTATGAAGTATCCGCAAATGGATGCTTATAACTTATAATTTATAATTGAGATGGCAGTGAGGATTGATTTGTGTGTAGTATTGTTAAAACAAATTGCAAGCAGTGATATTACATTTGTCCTTATGGACTAGGCTTAACTTTAACTTAGAAATTTATTTGTTAAAATATCTACATGTCGATGACTGAACATAAAGACTGGGGGGCTGATTTTTGGCGTGACCGCTGGATCATAATGCTGCAATATAATACTCAGACATATCACTTGCTCCATAGCGCAGTCGGTGGAAGCGTTAATTTGGTGATCACAAGGTTGAAGGTTCAAATCCTCCAATCAGTAAGGGCTGCTAATTTAAATTGTTCTGAAATGGAATGATGTTTAATTTTTAAAAGAATAAAAAGTTGATATTTAAAAATATCTATGATGCCCAGTTTTAACAATCTAACTTGTTTCTGTATCATAGTGGTAAATTTTTAAGTAAAAGAGAAATATCTCCAAATGCAAAAAACAAACTTCTATAGCCCAATTCCAAAAAAAATTTACAAATTTAAAATGATAAAGACTACTCTGTATATAAAATTTTTATTCAAGCAGCACCAGTTAAATTTATGTTAAGGGTGTTAATTAATAACCATTTACTGGACCCAAGATCACATCTGGTTCTGTTTAATCTGGACCATTCAATTTGCCCAAATTAGCTTATAACCCAGAGTTCATTTTTGGGTGTGTTAGCAGTTAAGAGCACTAATACGGGAGCGATGGTGACATCAAATTGTATTAATATTCCAGTAAATAAATAATATACTCGTCATCACTGTTAGTTGAGTTTTGCTTATGAATGAATTTTTAAATATTGGTGTAATTCCGGGGCATTTTAGGAGCACTAACATGCAGTGTTGGAATGATGCCTTTTATGTCAAAGCTGCAAGTGTTATTTATATTACAATAGGAAAGATAGGCCTAACAGACTGTTCACCGGTCCTCAAATTCAATGTTGGTCTTATATCAACTGTTTTCTTGCACATCAAAGACTGTGACTTAAAATTACCACATTGATATCAAATTTGATGTTTAATTTAATTAATGTGCGTTGGAAAAGAATACTGGTAATACTGCCCTAACCCCATATTGGAATAGGAAAATTAAGGGTCCCCTTTTTTGTCTCAAAATAAAGTAATTCCGTCATTAATGACAATTAAAAAATAAAATGGCATTTTACAAAATCCCATATTTTTATCACTGTTTACTCCAAAAGTCATGAGTTGTTTTTTTTCCAATTTTTTTTTTATCGGCGGGGTTTATGTGCATCACACGAGGAGTAAACATGATTTCACCAATGGACAAACTGTGGTTAACTGTTAAACGGTCTTGTGTGTTTTAAAAACTGATGAAAAATACCTTGTTAGCGCTATCGCATGGTATAACTGGTCCTTCCTATATTTAGATAGATGAAACGGATCCCAAAAAAATGATCTGGTGATTCAAAAAATTAACTATTAATCATCACTATTTACTTTTTTTGTGGATGATTTTTTAAAAAATTAATAATTTCGCATTGCACAAGAGATGAGAGCTGAAAACACACTAGCGGTGGTGACATCACTGGTGGTTTGTTCTCACCATCAGACGATGAAAGGCCAAATTTAAGACATTCCTTGGTTGACTCTCAAAACATAAGGAAACATATGGACTGAACTGTTTTTTTGAATGGTGAACCTGTTCTCAAAAATAACCTTGGTGTAGAAGGAAGACGTGTTCATACCTACAAATATAATGCACGCTTCTGTTGACATTTTAACATTTCTCTCTACATATTATATTTGTTCAAATGTTTGGATTTTGTAAAAATAATATTAGAATATTGCTTATTTTAAGAGGCTCTAGGGATGTTCAGATATTTTGCTTTCATATATTGCAACTCTATTCTCCAGATCGTCTGTACTTTGCCTCACTGCGTACTAAACCAAAGTCAACTGCACACTCTCATTACTTTTGTGTTGACGAAGAGCTTGTCTATGAAAAGTAAGTAACAAACAAATTATTTTGCCTCAGTGGTAACATTTTATAACCTTTTGTGATATATGCTTACCTGATAATCTATGTTCCCATACTTTTTCCCATAAAATAAATTTCAAAATTGTTATTATGGATCCTTGTTAAAAGATTAGTTTTCATACAAGAATTATCACATTTAAAAAATGATAAGTTAATTGTAAATCAATTATTAATACCTTTGAATTTCTCTAGTTTCTATGCAGACTTTGGGCCTGTGAACCTGGGGCTGTTGTATCGTTACTGTTGCAAAGTAAATAAGAAATTGAAATCCTTCACGCTTGCAAAGAAACGCATTGTGCATTACACTACTTTCGATGCACGTAAAAGGGCAAATGCTGCATTTATGATATCTGCATATTCTGTAAGTTTTGACGCTAATTTAAGCAAAAAAAAGACCAAACTTTTAAAAAACCTTACAGGTCGTACAAAAACAATAATTTAAGTTAAAATTAATTTGTTAAATGTTTGAAGTTTATATGTTTAGGCCCTGTTTATTAATTTTAATTAAATGATTTTCATAAATCTCATGCGTGCAAATGTTTAAAGCGTGTCTTAAAGATAAAATAGTACATTTGCTTTTTTTTAATGTGATGTTTCATTGATTTTCTGTGTGTCCTTTTTATTTGTTATATATTTATAACAATAATTTGAACTGTTGCAGATTATTTACTTAAAGAAAACACCAGAAGAAGCCTACAGACCACTTGTTGCTGGTTCTAACCCTCCGTTTCTACCTTTTAGGTATAATATTTTAATTTAATGATTATAGAAAACTATTTGAAGTGGTTAGTTATTTTTAATATGAATTTACTTGAAATAACCCTTTTGCACAAAATGACAACACATGGATATTTTTTGGCTAAATAAATATGTCTTTAGAAATTAACAGTGTACTTAGGCTGCATCAATTTACAAAAATATTTTAATATTTATTTTTCTAGCATGTTTAAACTTATATTTTTTTTTACCATATAAGTCTTTAACTTGACTTTGTAATCAGCTGCTAGCATATTTGTTGTTATTAAAAGAATATTGCTGTTAAGAGGTACTCAATCATAATGCAGTATCAACACAGCAATAAGTCCTAATATTTTATGAAAACCAATGATTTCAGGGGTATTCTTTCTATAGTTCATAAGGTATTAGCTATTGCAGAACATGAGCCTTCTATATTGACAATTTTAGCCATAGCTTAGTCATATTGTTATAGACTAATTTTTGAGGTAAATGTGGAATTTCAACAGAAATGACATAGTTTGGATCCTAAGGACATACCACAAATTGATTCAAAGAAATTGATTTTTATGCTTGTTAGTTTGGATCCCAAGGACGTACCACAAAGTGATTCAAAGAAATTGATTTTTATGCACTTGAGTAAAATTTTATTAAAAATAGGTTGAATATAGTCAATTAAATGTAATTTTAAAATTCAATTCTTCTTACTCCATTTTACTTGTTAAGCCAGAAATTAAATGCCAGGAATGAAACATTCATGTCTTTACTTTTTTAAACATAAATAGTGTCAAACATTTTCTCAACTCAGATTTCTTGAAATATCTAAATAATGAAGAAGTGTATAAATTTGTTTTTAAAACTCATTCTGTAATGTAAATATCAAGATTAACTCTTAATGTGCCATAAGGTTTACGGAAAAATTCCTCCTCAGTCCCGTAGGAATTTCCCAAATTGCGATCAACCGGTTATGAGATTAAAAAAATTGCGTAAAATCCATTTATATTATTATTGTCATACAGATTTCATCTTTTAGGATAAGAATGGTTATTTTATGTATCCAACTATTTTGACCCATAGTTTATTACTGTTATTTTAGTATTAAAGTATAACAAAATGGCATCTTAAAAAAAACCCAGTAAAACATCCAAATAACTTCGCGAATCGAGCGATAACACTAGCGAGGTAAATGGCCGCCATTACCGGAAGTCGAATACACCTTTTTTCATCCACTGAAGAGTTTTTATTTTCTGTAATTTCATTTCTTAAGAGAGTTCTATCTAGGCGTGCTTTACCGCGCTTTGGTAATAATGGGGAGGCGCACATTACCACGCCTTAACACATTAAGAGTTAATAGCGACATGCATTATATTTTAAGACATCTTTTCGTATCATAATACACCTTTAAAGCAATGTAAACATGTTTCACTTGTTTTGTCTGAATAAGCTTTGTTTAAGAATTTACAATGTTAGGCATGGTTTATTTTAAAAAATTGCATGGCTTTGTAAAATATAATTTAACAAAATTATATACATATTAAATTTTTTATTTAGTGAAAAAAAAGATCCAATGAGAAAGAAAATTGTCATGCCAAAAGCTAACATGTATCATAGATATTTTTATGCTTCATTTCTACATTTCTAACCTAATTTTAATTACTAACATTTATTTCAGGGATGCATCATTTGGGCCCTGCTCTTATAACCTCACTCTCTTAGACTGCTTACATGGTCTCAATAAAGTAAGTACAATATTATAGATTTTGTAATTTAATAATATAAAAATATGCAAATAAAAATCAATTTTAAAGCTAAAATTTTTTTTTACATTTACAAAAAATTCCTAATTCACCTAAAGTAAATAAAAAAATGAATGAAAGTGTCATAACATTTTTAGAAAACATTTGTTACAAGACAATAAATCAATAAAGAAAGTTACAACTATGGTCTAGCTAGCTATACTGCTCCTCTCTTAAAAAATGGAATGTGTTAATTGTTAGAAGCATCAAATAAATGATTTTGCAATGTGGAATGTGAGTCCTAGCTAAACATTTAGTGTAGCCAGAAATATTTTGAAGATTACATAAGCTAATCAGATCCCTTTCTAAAAAATTTTTTGTAAGTTTTTTTCTTTAAGAAACATTACAATTATTGCATACTTTCTTTTTTTTTTTAGGCACTTGCCAATGGCTTTTTCAATTTTGAGACATTTGATGTTGATGAGTATGAGCACTATGAGGTATGCTTTGATAATAATAATAATAAAATGTATTTTTCTATTACCATGGTCTTAAACATTCCGCAAATTTTATGTTATGAACGGGATAATAATTTATGACACTCCAATTAATTAATTTGTACTGAATCATCTATATCTTTTAATTTATCAAATGTCTGATTCAACAAAAGTCAAAGAAAGAATAACCATTGTTATCCACATAATAGCATTATACAATACAATTAATAATTTGTAGTTACTCTTTATAATTTAATTCAAGGGTATAGTGATAATTGAATTTAAATTTGATTCATTCCTAAAACGTAACAATAAAATCTGTTTTTTCAGACTAGGCATTTTCATATACTGTAGTGCTAATTTTTAAAAAAGAAAAAAAAAGATTGAATAAGATAACATTATTTTATTAGATTTTCTGTGCTGTGTTTCCCTAAAACATCAGTGAGTTTCATTGTTTCGCATATCTGGTGCATTGGAGCATGCATGATGACATGCAAGTCTGGTCTTATAGACTAGCTTTAAAATGATATATGCTTATTGTTGCAGAAAGTAGAAAATGGTGATTTGAACTGGATATTGCCCAACAAATTCTTGGCGTTTTGTGGACCCCATCCTAAGTCAAAGATAGAAAATGGTAATGTGGGTCAAAGGCTGCAGTTTGAAATTCCTTTCAAATTTTTTTATCCTGCAGTTTATTCACCTTTTTACTAATCTGCCAGTAAAAATAAAGATGGTTGTCAAAAAAATTAATAAAAAAAAGGAAATTATAAAAATAAAACGTTTTCTTTTATTTTACACAGTTTTATTTGGCAATCAAGAAACCATCCTTAGTTTTGGATGCATTGCAAGCATTTCCAGATAAAAAAACATATTTTGAAAAAATATTGGGTTCACATTCTGAAAGATTATAATGGATCTGCTTGTATTGTGTCTACTGGCCTAACTCTTATTTCAGTAATTTTTCTGTTCGTTAGAATAGAAAAGTAACTGACAACATATTAGTCACAAGTCTTGTAAATGCCTACTCTACTCGATTTCTTTTTTGTCTTATCTTTTGGCTCCTTCTTCATCTTCGTCATTTTGCTGACTAATACAGCGAGTAGAGAATGGTGATATGAATTGGATAGTTCCTGAAAAAATGCTTGCCTTCAGCGGTCCTCATTCGGAGACCAAGATACTGGATGGTAAACACTGCCTCTCATGAGTAAAATTTTGTTTGCTTCACATTAGATTAAAAAATTTTTTACAAAACCACAAAATATTCTCCCTCCCTTTTTATCTCTGCTTTAAACATAATTTTTTAAAAAAAATTACCGATATAAATATTACTAGATTAGGACATTATAATAGTTAAGTCCATAATGCTCTACTGAATGGAGACAGACACACAAAACCATGTCTATTTGGATAAATAACTCACTTATAACACTATGTTCATGAAATGCTTCAAATAAAATTAGCAGGAATCTGCACTAATCGTGTGTTTAAGTTAAACCTTTTATTTGAATGCTTACTTGTTTTGTTAAGAAACATTAACTCTTTCGATGCCAATCGCCAATATACAGGCTTTCTCATTGGTCACATTTGTGCTAATCGCAGATGTACCAGCAAATTGAGTCAATAAGTTTATTTTGTTGCCTGCAGTGTACAATTAGACTTTTTTTTTTTACAAATGAGCAGTAACTCTTTTTCTGTTAAGAAATAATGTGATTACATCCTGTATTGTAAAATTGCAACTGGTTTTGATTTGTTTTGTAAACATCTGGATTAATTGTACTATTATTTCAAGCTCAATACCTATAAATATTACATGTAAATTATTGATGCAGCAAGATTGGAAAATAATAATAAAAAATAAGTTTATGATTTCTTTGAAGAGTTTCATCCTTTGGATACATCTTTAGATAGAAATAAGGGGGGGGGGGTATAGTAATGGTGAGGTTTCTTTAAATTAAAGGAAAACTGTTTTCTGCAATAGATGTTAGAAATACTAAAACTGGCATAACCTTAAAACTAAATGGAATATTTTCAAAATTTAAAATGACTTTTTTTTCATAAATATATATACTTGGTATAAGTTATAGCAGAGCAGGTTAACAGTATGTGCAGAAAATATTATAGTCTGGTAAGTTACCAATTTAAAAAAAAAAATTTCTCCCAAAATCACATAAAATTTATAAAATATTATTGTAATATTGATTTTTCCTCTGCTTAAAATTGTTTTCTGTTCAATTTCCTTTATTTTGATATAAAATGCAGCTATTTTGCTAAAAGTGTGTATTCAAAATCCATAAATAGTTAAGATCCCCCTTCAAAAATATTTAAAAAATACTTTCTGGCACAAACGTGGAAAACCCCTGGCATGGAAAGAGTTAAGGGACAACCATTGCTTGGCGGGTTATTTTTTCATGCTGGTACAGAAAAAGAGAAGGGAATGTCTCATTACAAAAGGAGAAAGTTAAGTAATAAAATTGCTTATTTCACTTACAAAATACTTAATTCAATGGAATGGGATTTTTTGTTTTTTACTATCCTCATTTTACACAAAAAGTTCTAGGTTTGAGAAGGCAGATTTCAGCACCGATTCCATAGCTCTATTCACTGGACAATTCTTATTTATAATTATCTTGCTTTTTATTTAAGAACAAGTATGTTCATTTAATGACTGTCATCTGACTTTGTCCCAAGTTTCATTTCTTAACTTTGATTTTTGCTTTAGCTTAAGGGTCATGCATATATTACATAACATCATTTTGCGTATGGATGCATAGGGGGGAGGGGTCTCAACTGAATGCCTACGTATGCACAACATTTAATTTGCATAATACCAAGGCAAATAACGTAAACCGCTCAGGCTGCTAAACAGTATTTGAGACCTACTGAGTCAGGACTGATATGCAATTAGTTTTATTATTTAATGCAAACGAAATTCTGAGTTTTTAATATACTTAGAAGAAATATAAATTTCATTCAGACTTAGCAGTTACACATTACTAAAATACATCCGTCTGATCTATATTTCCATGTCTTGAAATAAGTAGAGGTTTATCTAGTGGATGACCATTTCACTGCTTATATTGTTCTATTTCAACAGTTTTTTTATGCAGTGTTCAAAACAATAAAATTTGAATGTTCTGTTTTATTTCTTCAATAATTTCAACATGAAAAACACAAAATTACAAAAAACTATAAATATAAATGATGGCACATGATTTTGACCTCTTTTTTACCCCACTCCCCTCGTCACACTGTCACAAAAACCTAGACCCCTCACCCAATATGATGTCACAAAGCTTTGACCTGTATTTTCTAATTGAAAATAAGTGTGTTGCAAATTACTTTTTTATCATTTAAGTATTTGTTTTGTGTAATGAAACGACATAGCTCTTTTTGTTATGTACTGTTATGGTATGAATGCTAATTTATTATTTATGTGTATGTTCTTACATTCATGGAAAGCGCTGTGAGCCCAGCTCCTTACTGGGATACAGCGCTATATAAATTATCAATTTATAATTATTATTATTATTAAGGCTGCACTCTCATATTATAACAAGAAAGAAGCCTTTGAAAACGTCAACTTTTTTTTAAAGTTGCTCATTTTGATGTGACGATGCATCCCCCCCCCCCTCATCAAACATCGTCACAAATGTGTGACCCCTCCCCCACCCCCTGGGGCGTGATGTCATTTATGGTCAGCCCCAAGAAGAAAAACCAGTATCTTTTGACTCTGGCTTAAAATTAATTTTCAAAGAGGGTGGAAGGCGAACTTCTGTGTACGTATGCTTATTGGAGAGGGTCCCGAAAATGTACGGGGTGGGAAGGTGGGCTACGTAACTACATCTTTTATGTGTTCGTAATATATGGACAGCCCCTAACTTATCATAACTTTCTAAAGAATGATAGAAAGTCAACTTGAGTGTCACAACTTTATTTAAAATTTATTTTGAATTGTTAATGCACCTTTGTAATTAATGATAACTACTTTTCTGACAAGCTATTACTAATATATCCTTTTTAAATTTTTAATACAGCTCCCTTTATTTTAAAATGTTTTAAATAGAAATACACAAAACAAATTTAACTGAATGAAAATATGTCGAATGCCTTGTGTACAAAAATATTTAAAGATATTATCTGTTCACTTTTCTTATAAATAAAAATAATGTTAGTTGTAAAAATTTTCCTTCTTCTTAAAAAAATTGTAAAATACTGACATAATTCGTCTCTGTGTTTTTACATTAGGTTACCCATTGCATGCACCAGAGTCATACTTCCCTTACTTCAGAAAGCATAATGTCACAGCAATTGTCAGACTTAATAAAAAGATTTATGACTCGCGGCGATTCATTGATGGTGGATTTGAGCATCATGATCTCTTCTTCATTGATGGGAGTGTTCCAAGTGAAGCTATAGTTAAAGCCTTTCTTGACTTATCAGAAAATACTGATGGTGCAGTCGCTGTTCATTGTAAAGGTAGTTCTATATTATAATTAACTTTTATGTGATGTTACATTTTCAGGTGAACCTGATCACAACTTCACTTGTATAGATTGTAAAGAAATCAATTTTATATAAATGTTGATAATATTTTTAGAATGTCTTTCTGCCACTAAAAGCTAGAAGCTAATTATTTCTAAAATTTTAAACTTCTTGTGCACATTTCTGAGTTGCAATTTAAGATGCCTATTTGAAATGTGTTTTGAAAGAAATGCTCGATTTCGGAATTTATAATAAATAATTATTTCGAACAATTCTGAATTTACTTGAATAATTGTTTAAGGCTAAATTTTGCAACTTTTGAATGCACTTTAGAAGAATTACAACAAATATTTTTGCATGCACTTTTTTAAAAGAAAGGCTTAAATTTATTTCATCTGCAGCTGGGCTTGGAAGGACGGGTACTTTAATAGCCTGTTACCTCATTAAACACTACAAATTCACAGCAGCGGAAGCCATTGCTTGGTGTCGGATCTGTCGGCCTGGTTCTGTGATAGGTCCACAACAGAATTTTCTGGAGGAGTAAGTCCTTATCTGTGCAATCAAAATGTTACCACTAATGTATGTAGCCCTCATCTGTATATTTTACAAGTGGCAAATTATACTTTTAATAGAATTAATTTTATTAATTTAAGCTAAGCAGAATCAATGTTAAATCATAAAAATCCATATAACGAGTTTCACTGTACCTTGTATCAAGTATAATATTAATTATCATGGTACATATAGTTTTCTTGCTTAAGTTGTAATTTTAAAAAAAACAACTTAATTATATTCAACACAAATAAAAGAAATGTATTGAGAGAGCAAAGTATAAGTATATCAACCAATTGAAAAAAATTTACGTTTTGATAACGTTTTTGTTTTAAGGAAGCAGGCGTGGTTATGGAACTTAGGTGACAGATACAGAGATCAACATGGAAAACTAAAGAGAGAACGACAGAGCTCTGTCTCCAAACTATTATCTGGTGTGGATGACATGCGCATAGATGATTCTATAGAAAATGAAAATCGTTACAGCAATGTGTTTGAGCATGTAAGTTGTAACATTTTTATGGTCAATTGAACTTTTCTCTTTACTATTGCTTTAAAGCTCATATTGCATTTTAAAAGTTTGATAATTATGAAACAACAGAAAAAGGCTGTGTCGCTTAAATGGAATATTTATTTACCAAAACCAGCTTTATTCAGGACCAGTGACAAGAAGCTCAGGTGGAGAAACTCAAGGGGATAAACTGAATCAGCTGAAGCTTTTAAGGGGAAAACATACTCGATCTGCTACTACGGGTGCCATTGTGTAAGTATTTATTTGATGTACAAAAGATCCTATTTTACCAAGTCAGTTTTTGCCTCATGATTACCAGCACCTACTGTGTTACAAATATTGAATTATTACCATTAATCTTTTTAAAAAAGGGAAATATTCTTTTTTTTAATGAAATGAAATTGTTTTTAGGATGATGCTTTTTTTCTAAATTGTATATTAGCCGGCAGGCATTGCAAAATATTATTTTAAAAATGAGTTGAATTAAACAAATATGACTTTCATGTTATACTATTGCAATGTTATTATTATTAGGGAACATAGTTGATTATAGCAAGCTAGGCTCCCAACATAGCCTTCAATTTGTCTTTGGATCTGCATGTTAGAATTGTAAGATATGCATCTAAAATACTGAGTACACCTTGAGTGGTTTGGATTCTTTATTTTAGTCCATCATTAAATACCTCTGTATGTTTTCATGTAAAAAGTACTAGACTTTGTATATAAGCAATGAGTATGCTTTTCTGTGAGTGTCCTTTCCTTATTGAGCTCTGGATTAGGCTTGGATTTACTTTTTTCTTTTCCTTTTTTTTTCTTTAAAAAATGTATAACACTCTTTCATCCTCTATCTTCCCATCCTTTTTAAACCCCAACATCTCCACCTATTCCTCATACCAACCCTCCCTCTTAACATTGTGAAACCCACATGTTTTGACTGCATCCTGTGGGACTTTGACCCCATCATGACCCACCTCCCTGCAGCTATGAAGACTTAAAGGGCCACAAGCGCTCCACCACTCAACCACCTCGGCAGCCAGGTGCTAAGAGTGCGCAAGGTGTCATAACGCCTCTCAAATCCTCCAAAGCTTACAGTCACACCTCAGCCAACAACATAGGCAGCACAGTAGCTGGGACAGTGGCTGCAAAAAGACATGTCCCAAGACATTTGTCTACAACCACAGGTGCTAGTGTCAAAAGGTAATGTTCAAAAAGGCGGGGTTATGGCTGCTTAAAATCAAATCTTTTCTTTTAGAAACTGTCTTTAGAAAACAAACTTGGAGAAGATGAGACATACACAAGTTCACAAGAGAATTTGCTTTTACCAGGTTGACATACCTGAGTTGCATATATTTTAGTGAGGCGAATGTATTTTATAATCAAAATATCTGATGTTTCTTTAGAATCTGATTTTTGTGTTAAGCTTTTCAAATATTTATTGAACAGAAATTTGGCTTAATTAGGAATTACATAAAACATAAGTCTAGTTTACCTGAAATTGGTTTGGGACATATTGACAAGTTGAAGTTAATAAAAACATTTTTGAGCCATGAGTAGTGAGTAATAAATGAGGATATTTATTCAAACAAATGTTACATCTAAGAAAAAATATGGAAAAAAATTAAAATGTTCTTCCAGTCAAAAACAAGAGAAAACTGATAACTTTCACTTTTAAACATGTTTTTTATGTAAGGGGGGGGGGGACACTTAAAGAAATACACACATTGAAGATTTTCTTAAATTATATAATATGCTAATAAGATTTGCTACTATTTTATCTTTTTTTAATCTTAGGAAATAAACTTTCTTTTTAAATAAATATTTAACTATATGCATCATAT
This sequence comes from Radix auricularia, assembly GCA_002072015.1. Lineage (NCBI taxonomy): Eukaryota > Metazoa > Mollusca > Gastropoda > Lymnaeidae > Radix > Radix auricularia. The sequence goes on from MUZC01002114.1 coordinate 286,509, forward strand.
TTACATCTAATTATATTTTCCAATTGAGAAAAATAAAATTTATTTTATCAATGAACTATTATGCTTAAACTAGCATAAAGGATAACAAAGTAATAATAATTAATATTTTTTTTCCCCTGCCTAAGTCTTCCAGAAGTGATGTTAATAAAAAATTAAGCTTTCTCAAATAAGGCATTGGAAAGGGTTTTAGTTGTAAGGAATAAGTTTAAAACTAAACCAGATCTAGGCATCCTCATTTGTGTGGGATTTTTACCTATAGTTAAGATTAATTAACTCTTCAAGCCCCAGAAGGTTTTCAATAAACTTCCGCCTCAGTGCCGTAAGAATTTCCCGAATTGCGATCAACTGGTTATGAAATTAAAAAAATTGCGTAAAATGCATTTATATTAGTATTGTCATACTGACTTCATCTTTTAGGATAAGAATGGTTACTTTACGTATCCAAAACACCGTCTTGAGTTTAATACTATTTTACCTGTAATTTAGTACTATTATTTTATAATGAAGTATAGGAAAATCACATCTTCAAAGAAAATCTTAAAACCTACAAAAAAACTATGCGAATCGACGGATTACACTAGCTCCGGCAACAGCCGCCATTGCAGGAAGTCAAATACATCTTCTTTCATGCATTGAAGAGTTTTTCCTTTTCTGTGATTTCGTTTCTAAAGAGAGTTCTATCGAGGCGTGCATTACCGCGCTTTGGGGCTTTAAGAGTTAAATGAAGTTTCTTTTTGTAATTGGACAATTGATTTTTACAAAACTTTTAAACAGAAGAAGAATGAATTCTTACTAAGGAATAATAACTTTAGATATTCAAGTTGACTGACCTAACTCACTTTACCCAGAAAACAAGCTTACAGTCTAAGGAAGAACCTTAATTCCAGGTATGGGCCTTTGATTTTCTTGGTGGCGCCCTCCTGATATGTGTATTGACATCTTTGGTTTATTTGTTAAACTTTTGCCTTCTCCTGGAATTTATGTCAGTTACACACATTGACGTTTGAAATAATTTTGCTTTGCTCCTTATTTGTTCATTTGTGATTCTTTTTGTGATGGACTAAACTGTCATATATTTGTTGTTCCGTTTTGGCAGACTAGAAGTCAGTTTTTGTTTGATTTACTTTGTAGTTACAACAAATAATAAATTAATTTAGTAAAGTTTGCATCAAAACACATAAAACCCCACATGAGATAACTAGATTTTATGGAATCTGTCACAGCTTTTTGTTTTGAGAGTATGTTGTACTTCAGTTTCGTGGGGTGGCTTAGAGTGTCATAATATATCTGCTTAACAGTTAGAAGGCAATAGCTCTTAAAGTCACTTTAAAAAATGCTTTTAACAAAGTCTTGTGACTTTAATGAAAATAACAGTCCTCTCTAAGATCATGTTTGCCTCTGTGAGTAAAACTTTATTTGCTTCTGTTTTATCCATGTTGTTGATTGGTTTTGGTGTTTGGAAGGCATGCAGCGTTTATTAGCAAGAGCATGTTAGATAATATAGTAAGGGTTTAAGTTTTGTTTTACAGTCATCCTGATGAAAAATTTGTTACAGTCGCGTCCACGATTTCAAATTTGTTTTGTATTCCACTCAAAGCTCGGACTACCATTAATTATTTCACATGCAACTGTAAGCAAAAAGGGCTACACATGCCAGATGGGCCCCACAAAACAATAAATGTATTGGCAAAAAGCCTATCTCAGCAAACATACAAAAACTAATAAAAATATGAAAATGTTAAAAAAATGGCTGAGTGTATGATCAGGATACATCTGTCAGTAAGAGCCAGTCCCACCCCACTTATAAACTGTTAGCAACATGGCTAGGCAATATTTTAAAACTATCCATGGATTATACATGTGTCACCTAAATTTTTAAAGCTATATAATATGAGGTAAAAGACTGCATAAAGCTATAGGTGTTATCCAGTGACATGGCTGTGATATCTGCTATGTTGTTGCATACCTTTTTTACTATCTGTTCCACACATTTATCTTGTTTCAGTTATGTTTTTTTAAAAAAAAACGTGTTTTTAATGGTAAAAAGCTGTTTCGTTTGTGTATTTTATCATATCCAGCATAAAAATCAGTAGAAACACACATATTTCTTTGCTGCTTAGTGATTAATTTACGTTAAAAAATTATTGTTCACCTTTCACAAAGCTTTCTTTAAAAACATATTTCCAGGTAGTCTGTAATTTCATATATCATATTAGTTAATCATTTTCCTAAAACAGTTTTACTAATACATCTCTTTTAAATTATTTAAAAAAACTCTTGAAGGACAGCCACTGTGTGCCCATATGAACAAATATTCGGCTCTGATACCTATTGTAGAAATAGTGAGGATGGATAGCATTAAGGCAAGAGTGCAAATACTTAATAATTGAAATTTATTTTTGCTAATTCTAATTGTTTTTTTTAACTTTCAAGTTTCCTTTTATTGGCTGGATTTGTTATGTACATCATTTAGTTAATCCCATATTTGTTAAAAGAATGACAAAATTTGGAAAACTATTTTCAAAATAAAGGTATTTTCATGGTTTAAAATGAAAATAATTTAATTGATAAAAAAATAAATATCATTTTATTCACAATTTTCTTTAAATGGGGATTATATTTTTATATAATTTTTGTTATATTTGTTATTTAAAAAATGTATATAACAGCAATGCAGGAGATTTAATGTAATTATTGATAAATAATTTGTGTTCTTTTATCTAACCTTTAATTACTATTTTGTAACTTGAGGAAATAATTAAAGAAAACAACCTCGTTATACTTGCACAGTTTGATGCAGATTCTTATATCATTCCTTTAGGTGTCAATATTCTCTTTTCCACCTTTGAGGAAAGACAGTTATATTTATCATGAACTGAAAATGAAAGTTGCAATTTAGATTCACTGGCTATTTTCTTTTAATTTCTGTGTGTTAAATCCTTTCAGTGGTGAAAAAATAGTTCGTTTGTGTTAAATGTCATCTTATCTGAGGCAAATAAATTTGCGTTAAGCATATAGATATTAAAAAACAGGATACCAAATTTCTAAATCCCTTTAACGTTATGTTACACATGATAAGTTTGCGTTAAGGATATATGTATTAGACAAACAGGATAACAAATTTCTAAATCCCTTTAACGTTACGTTACACATGATAAGTTTGCGTCAAGGATATATGTATTAGACAAACAGGATAACAAATTTCTAAATCCATTTAATGTGACACATGATGTTTGGTGGCTTTAATAAAATGAAATGTTTTATCACTTTAAAAAGAAAGGGATTTTCAACTGTGCTGTAGCACACCCGATGAGGATGACTAAAATTCTCTTTGTATTTCACTGTATTCCTTTCTGGCCTTGCTTAGCCTTTCTTCAGCTCACTACTTGGGGGAATCAGCAGGGGACCATGGACACCTGCTTAATCTGACGGGATCCTCAGCAGACAACCGTTATCTTTCACCTACAAATTCTTCCACTTCGTCATGGCCTTACAAATACCACTTGCGCTCCAACCATACCGTAAGTTAGCCAGGCTGTTAGCACAACACTAACCTCCCCTCTTTGTTAGACTCCTAGTTTAAGCACTACTGTTGAAAGATAGATGACACCACATTTTTAAAAGTGTGTTTTGTTTGGTTTGTTTAAGTGTGCCACCATTTTTAACACCTTTTCTTCTCTATACAAGTTTAATATTTTGAATTAATTTGAGGTGAGGATGGAAGGGAACCAACATTTAACTGTAAATGTGTAAAAAAATTAAGTAATAACCAAAACAGGGAATTTTAAAGTTAAAAACATTGTAAATCTTGCTTTATTAGCTCATATCTATATTTATTTTAATATTAATCAACCCTTGGAGATCCCTTTTAATTACAGTTAGCTGTTAACATAAATTACTATTACTTTTATAATGTTTGGCACTTCTAATAAGTATATATGGATAATGTTAGACCTTTGATTGATTTATTTTTAAAAGGTCAGAAAAAATATATTTTCTGAATTTTTCTATTAGTACAAATTGAATAACCTAAATATTTGAATGCTGAGAGTGTTGCTGTTTTTTTTTTCTTTCTTAGCCAGGTGTTGATAAATACATGTCTGTCAGTTTTAAAAGAGCCCTTCTATAAATTCCTTGGTAATTTTTGGTTAATATTCAAAGATTTATTTAGTGAGGATAGTGTGATTTGAGGCTATTTACCAGTTTTGCTTATATATTTATTAAGGAAACTTTTTTTTGGGGTCTAACTGTTGAATGTCCTCTTGCTTTGTTTTTTTTTCTGCGGGATGCCTAGTCTATCATTTGAATGTTATTTAAAGTTATTTAAGTTTGAAACGGTATTGAACATTTTGTACGGCTTTTGTAGTGTGTTTAGTTCATATGTTTTGACTACAAGCTTTTTTTTTTAATGTAAAAAAATAATTTGATTGAAATTATACATATATATTTATTTTCTTAGTTACGTTTGTGTATCCCCTTAAAGAAAGAGTAGCTTAAAAAGAACCAGTAAATCTTGTTTTTACCAGAAAAATGTATCTGCTTTTTATGTCTATCCTGCTGCATGGAATTATAACTTGATTAACAATCATGTTAAAAAGTTTATATTAATTATTAGAGGCTTAATATTTTAAAGAAATTTGTTTCACCTGTATTGTGTGTCCAAATAACTAATTCACTGGTTCTTAATTCATTAGAGTGGATAAATGATTTAAGTATTATATTTGTGTGAAATTTACCCTTAAGTTTCAATAGTAATACAGTACTTTTATTTGTGTTGTATATTTCTGTGTAAGGTAATTTTATTTAAAAACTTCTTCATTCTATAGAAACAGAAACAAAAAACACAATAAAAACATAATAGATTTTCATGTTACAATAACTTAAAATATACCATATTTTTAGGGTTATTCCTCGCAAATGCAGATAACCCGCACACGGATATACCCCGCAGAATTTTTAGATCCTTTAAAAAAATTGTGGTATAACCCACCCAGCACTATCTAAATTTATATTTGTGTTTTGCAAGTAATAGTGCAATTGATGATGCATTATTCAGTAAAAAGAAATTCAGATACCCCGCCCATTGAGATACCCCGCAGGGGGGCTGCAGGGTTTGTAAAATCTGGTGTAACCCACGGTGAATATGCATAAAAATAGGGTATATTGAAGATTATTAGTAATTTACACATTCAGTATGATTTTTCAGTAAGTTTCAATTAAGCTTTAGCTTTTTCTTTAATAGTTGCGGTTATATTATTATTGTGGCTACTGGAAAATGTTTGGTACCTGTAATATAAGAAAAAGCCCTATTCTTATCTATTATCTAAGAAAAGGCGTGTGCTACCATATCTGTGATGTATCAAACAATTTCTTTATGTTTGAAATTTATATGACTAATATTTTTTCTGCTTTTTCCAGATTTATCTTTTTGAACATAACCTTTAATTGTGACAAAGATAAAATGAGATAAGAATTTAACAATAAGCTTATTTGACAATAATAACACAATTATCACAATATACATTAATCAAATAAGCCATACTGTTAACAATATTGCTGGAATGTTTCAGTGCATGACACATTAGGTAAAGGCCAACTAGTTTAAATTTGAGTGCTTTCTACAAATCAGACTTTATTTTAAGCAACAATAAATTTCTTTTGTGGTAAAAACAATAAATATTATTTTATTAACATTTTAAAAATATATATATACACCAGGAGTGTCCAAAGTTCGGCCTGTGGGCCAAATGTGGCTCACACTTAAATTTTAATTGGCCCACAGCCTCGTCTTAAATAACCGTCTTGTGGATGTTATCTGTAACAAACACTTCATATGTGTCAAAAAAGCTGAAACTAAGATGTATTGAGCACAAAATATTATGGCAAAAAATCCATGTTGTTTTATTGTTAACCAATGTGAGGATTGATTACAAAAAGTCTAAGAAATTATGTGCTGTTTTATTTGATGACATCCAATTAGAAAAATTGATATTGTAATATTGTTTATTTTTGCCCTTTTAAAATGAAATAAATTTTGTAAGGGTTTACTTAAAAAAAAAATAAAAAAATTTACATGACAATTTTTGACCCCACATTTTCTGTGCTAGTTACATTTAAAAACATTTTCTATCTGTTTGTCAAATTCTAAAATAAAATATACACAAACATATTGGGTGATCAAAACAATGAATGAAAGCTTTATTAATAGACCAATACACAAGTAGATGTTTCGACTAATGCCTTAATTAGTACAAATAAATGAACACAAGTGTTAAAATTAAATTTACTTGATATAATACTTAGTACATAGTATACCATAAAAAAAGTTAAAATTAACTAAACATAAAAGAACTGTTAACCAAAAAAAAGAAAGATGAGTACAAATACTTGGCAAAAATACAGGATGAAAGAATAGGAAGCAAAACCACCACTGGAAAAAGATGCTACTGTTAAATTTGGTTTAATACATCAGAGCCAACTTACCAAATCATTTTATTAATCTTTTTTCCATGTAGATCCTATCATGGGTATTTCTCGCGTATGTCAAATATCTGCAAACCCACTATGATTAGAACTGTTGAAGTTTGTAGAGACAGGACACGGGGCCTTTTTCTTTATATTATACAGGTGTTCTGTATACCAATCCCCCAAGTGACAAAGTGTCTCACCCACATAAATTTGATTTCACCTCTTGCAATGAATTGCATAAATATGTCGCGACTTGTGCAAGTTAAATATTTTTTATTTTAAATTTTATAAGCAGAAAAGAAACTTGTCTATTTGATCACAATTGGGCAAATTCTAATGATGGAATTTAAACAATTGTAAAGTCTCAAAAATAACAATAGTTTTGTCCCCCCCCCCTCCCCCACTCACCCACAAAAAAACAACAACAAAACAACTTCATATCAATGAAATGATATAAAAGCCTGTGCTCATCATCAACATGTCATTTTTGCTAAAAGTTTGGACATCTCTGCATTAAACTAACTTAAGTATGATAGTAATTTGGTTTCATCTGTGAATTATTTTGTTAACACATTTTTGTGCTGCATTAGAGTTTAGAGACCATACTTATAACCACTGACACTGTTCTTGTGTAGTTGGCTCTGGTCACTAGCAGCTCTAAGGTTTACTAATTAAAAGTATACAAGGTGCTATGCAGTGGCGTGCCATGTTAGGATCAAAGATTTCTCATATTTCAAAAGTAGTATTAAAAATAAGTATTAAAAAAAAAAGTTTGTAAAAAAATAGCATTTTAATTTTACATTTTAAAAAGCAATTTAATTTAAATTTACCAAAATATAATTGTTTCTTTTTAATGTCAAAACAGTTATTATTTTAAGAAAATGATCAAACAGTTCATTTTAAAGCCCTATCAAACAAGTCATTTCATAAATTTAATTATAGATATGCAACAAATTCTACCCTTTCAACAGTGAACATGTAATATTTATGGTCTAGATTAATTTGAAAAAGTAAGACTTAAAAAAAGATAAATATAAATTTTTTTTCCTTGCACCGTATCGTAATATTGTCTTTGTTATCCTTAAATTTATTCATCAATTATTAAAATGTGTTACGCATTTATCAGTTTTGCTTATTTTATCCATAACAAATTTGAAACAAATTTTTAATTAATTTGGATTTATCAAGTTTAAAACTGGTGTTTTAAGAGTTAAATCACCACTCGCATTATGACTTAAGTTTAACCAAATCTGAAAATTTAAAGTAAAGATTAAATAATTATTCTTATAATAAATTTTCAATATAATGTTATTTTTGATAGCTTTAAAATAATTTTTAAAAACTTCACAAGCTTTGAAAAAAAATTATTTCTCATTTGTATCAGAAATCATTTTATTAGATTATTAAAATTGATGTAAATTGGTATTGAAGGTTATTTTTAAAAAATGTATTTCAGTTATTTTTTGTTTTAACCATATGCTTAAAGGATCTGAACTATCTCATTTCTATTAACTGAAATGGTTTCTTAGTAGGATGGCTAAATTTTTTTATCACATCACAATTTATATAATTTAATGTTGATAGATTTTTTTCAGTAACTCCAAGGTGACTGAGACCACAAACAGATATCCTTTTTTCTAATATAAAACTCTTTCATTTTGTCTCCTTTTATTTTCCAGATCGGGGCCTCTCTCCCGTACTACTAAAGTAACAATGATTCGATAGTGTGTTTGTTGACATGAAAAAAGATGGCCTGCCTGCAAATGTGACTACTGAAGAGGAAAATGGCGTTGCTTCATGAGTGTTTAGAGATGGTGGCAAGATATTGGCATAGGCTGCAGGTGGTGCTGTCATCTACTGAAGCTATTCATCCCAGCTAATTTAAGCATCAACACCAAAGGTGAAAAAAATGTTAACTTCAGATCAAACTGCTGAGCATACCTTAAAAACCTCATTAATGAAATTTTTAAAACAAATGAATTATTCTCTCTCTTGTATTTTGAAAATCAGTGGCTACAAATGAAATGAACCTATTGCTGGTTTTTGGCAGTAATTAATATTGAGGCTTTACCAAACCTTTTTATACAATTTTTAAAAAGTTTATGATTTAGTATATATTCATTATTTTAAAAGTATTTTTTTTTTAAAGGCATAATGGTTAAAAGTTATTACACTCTAACACGAAGAGGTATGCATAGATGGTTATTTTATTTAAGGCAGCTGATACAATTTATTTTGTACCAATGTATAGGAGCATAAGACTATATCAGAGGTTAATTTAAATAACTGCACAAATAACTTTGTTAAATCAGATGCAAATATTATTTTAATGGGAAATGCAATGAATTACGAAAAAGTTTTAGATACCTGTTTGTTGGTTGGCAGTGCTGGGCGTTGTGTTTAAATCATGTGCTGTGTTATCTTTAGAGCTCTTACCTGTACTTCAGGTGATCAGTTAGTAGTGATTGTATGATCTAACATTTGCTATAATGACTTTTATTTTTTTATAATTAAATCAAATTTCATTTAGAAATATGCTACTCTTTATTGTGATAACTGCACATAATGTGTTTTTTAAGAAAAAAAAAGTTAAAAATGTAAAATAACATTAAGAAGGCTGATCATTTTGCACTTTTTTTAAAAAAGTTGCATTAAGACAGAAATATATACAAAATATAGCTAAAATTACAGTTATCAACATTTGTTTTTATATATTAAATTGCAGACTTTTTAAAAGCACATTTCTTTTAGAAGACGGTCAGGCATGGGGTGTCTTAAAATCTTTATAATATGATGATTATTAATAAAATTTACTGTCACAGAGTCACAACAATAAGAATGTTAGACTCTATTCTCTTTATGTGTTGAACCATTTGGTCTGTTTCATGATTCCCTATGTGATTTATATCTTTTAGCTTGCTGTTGTATTATTTTAAAGAAAAAAGAATTGTTAAAATTGTAAAGGCATTATTTTTGTGCCAAAATATTGCAATGATAACTGTTCTTCTTTCTTATGATTTTGTTTTATTCTAAAGTGGCATATTATTCAAATGTTTTGGGTCATTTATTAGCTCTAATTGTACATACTATACATAATATACTTTATAATCTTATCCTGTAGACTAAATATATTTACTAAATGGTTTTATATTTATACAGTTGTATAATCATGCATTTTAATTGTTGCCTCATGTGAAAGGAGATAGGGGCCTGTTGTGCACATGATGTATAAAATTAATTATGCTTTCTCTAATTTTTCTGGTACAAGGTAACATCAGATCTAGTTAAGAATGACATCAAATATAAGAATAAATGATAAATCTACAATCAATATTTGCATATAAAGTAAGTCAATGTTCTTGGTAAGGTAACATGTTTATTGCCTATTAAAGATGTTTTCATTTTAAAAAAAGTCAAGAAAAGAAAGCAACTATTATTTAAAGTTCTAAGTAAAGCTTTTCAAAGTTTATCTGTGAATGCAGTGATCTCAAACTTATTGGCAAAAATAAATTGTCATTGAAAGAACTAAGCTATTTCAAAGTTTTTTTTTTAAAGTTTGAGAAGTAAAAAAATGTCAATATAACAAAATGTGATTTTGTGGGTATTTACGTGTCGATATTTAAATTGTCAAGCTCTTCAATAAAGATTTCCCTAAAAAGCTTATGTAATATTCTGTAACAACTAGTGCAATAGCTTATATATTTTAGGTGCAACATTAAGCTGGAGTGACGGGAGGTTACAGTAACAGGTATAATAACTATGATAAATTTGATAGTTATCAGCTTCTAAGTTTTTGAAGATATTTATAACAGTTCTGAGACCAGCAGTTTGTTGTCCAAATTAAATTGATAAGATTCCATCTTAAGTATCACATCTTAAATAGCCCTGTTTACCACTCAAGACATGCCGGAGGAACCCATTTCATAACATCTCATTGATATTATCAAAACATAAAATCTGAATGGAAGCAATTAAATGCTCAGATAAACTCTTTAAACTTATTATGCATACTTGTATCAAATTTTTTTATACCAGTGTCATCACCTGTTAATATATATATAACATTTCAGATGATAATTCAAAATTTAAGAGAATCATCCTGTCTTGGTTTAGTTTTTGCACCTTCCTTTTCATCTCAAAATAAATGTGATGACTAAAGCCACCATTTAATTGCCAAACTGATTGCTTATTTTCTGGTCTGCCCTTGTAAATCTCAATGATTTCTGAACTGTACCTCATTTAAATGCACACTGATTTTGTTTTCTCTCTCTCTTTTTTTGTTTTTGTAAAAGACATACAGTAATTGAATAGTTTTTTTCCCCTTATATCAGCAATGACATGATAATAAAATTTTATCAGAATTCATGTCATCTGCCATTTATAAAAAGAATGTGCTGTGCCATTATCTAAACAATTTTATTTACTTTACATCATCAACTTTATATGTTTAACAATGGTTTCTATGACTTGATTTCTCAACGATGAGTAATGACATATCTAAAATACAAGTGCACTTGTTCTGATGCTATCCCATTGAATATTTTAATGTTAGTCATAAATCTAAACTAATGGTGACTAAGTCCAGATTCTACTTTAAGGTTACTAGTTTCTTGCCTCATAAGTCATGGTTCACTTCTCACTCCTGCCGGTCCATTTTGTTCACCATAAACCATTCCTTCTTTAAGCACAGTTTTCAAGATGTGAGGGTTAGCCTAAGACATCATGAGATTTAAACATTTTCAAAGCTCAGTAGTTCTCATTAAAACACCTTTGAATATTTTGTCATTACTGATTTACTTATAAAGGTTCAATGTATTTTAGTATAAATACATTTTTTATTTATGGCTTAGGAATTTATTTGTGTACCAAAATTGAAAAATTCAAATTTGGAACTTATCTTCAAAATAAAATATAATCCTTTTAAAAAGAGAAAAATTATAATTAAAAATCCCAAATGAAGTGGTTATTTTAACCTAAATTGGTTAAGGTTATTTGGAATTTGAATATAGACACAACACACAAAGTCAGAAATGTTAATTTCCTCAATCATCAAAAAATTGAATGTACCATAAGGCAAATCAACTTTTTACTGTAAAAGTGAACCTATCTTTGTTGTATTATTATTATTATTATCATACGGCGAAATGTTTACTCTCATGATGAAGGCCATCATTGAACTTGTCGTAAAAAGTGAAACTAAATTGAAAATAAATTACAAATTCTCAAGGCTTGCATGTGTTTCTGCTCCATGTCTTAATTCAATTGTTTCAAAATGTTAAAAATTACATTCAGTTTGTCTTATTTTTTTATTATTGAGAAATTTAAAACAATTTAGACACTGCTGTTCTTTGGTTTGAAATAAATGATTTTTTTTTAATATTTCAAAATTAATATATATTTTTTTTGAAACTACAGTGTTGATGGAACAGGTTTAAAAAAATTAACTGAAGAGCCTAAGAAAGATGTGTGAAAATAATGTAGGCACTGCAACATGTTTGTGAGGAGTTGACCATCAGATGTTTTACATTCTGACATAGACAACTACTCTGATCCATGAGGCATAGAACATAGGTTATCATTGTTCTTTTTTTCTTTCTAAACTTGTCTTTAACTTTAAGTATACCAAATTTATCTTTTATAATTACATGCTTTTTTATTTTAATTTGACCAAGTATTTACTTACTTGTCTTGAACACAGGTAGATCTTCTCATTATCCTTAACTAAAAACGAACTTATACACTTCTCAGTTGATTTTGTAATCATGAATTTGAGCATTGATATACAAGTTTTTAACTTAATATGTCTGCGCAGGAAAGAGCCAATTACACTAAACATGCGTATATTTTACAAGATATTTAATTGTCTTGTATTTTGTGCACATGTATGTGATTACGGTTTTATTTTGGAAACTATGTTAAACATGTTTTAATATAAATATATTTTCATTAACTTTTCCTTTCTTAAATTCAAACAAAAGTAACCTTTAAAGAAGTTTGTTTGTGAATTATGAATATTTGATCCATTAATGGACACTGCATGTACATAATAAAGCATAAATCTATTTTATGAATATTTTTGATTAGTTCTAAGATTGAGGCACTCATGTATGCACCTGAGCATAATGTGGTTTTGTTATTTTATCAGCATTATGTTGTTCATTGAAACAATGCTAATGTCTCAAACAGTCATCAGTCAAAATATTAGTTAGAAGTTGACTCTATGTAATACCTAATAATTTTAATTTATATACCATGAGAATTTGTCATCTTTTAATCATATTTTATGTTTTCCAAGCAGATGATCTTGAACATTAAGTTAACTTCTTGGCTGTAGTAACACATTATTTATGGTAACTTGCAGTTTGGTGTCTATAATTTTTGACATCACAGCCCGTATGACCCAACCTACAATATATCCTGGAATTAAAAAAAAGCTGTTTTAAAGTCACCTTGCACTAGTCTATATTTTATTGGTCTTCTGTTTATAGGGTTATGGCTTTAGAGGTTGTTAATTTTTGTTTGCCCTGTGATGAAAAAGGAGGGGAACATTATGCAAGACATGCAAATTGTTATATCAAAGATCCTTTGTTTTTCCCCACTAGCAGTTTCCTTTCTTGTTTTTACATGTAATGTATGCTCTACCCTCCCCCCCCACCCCATAAGTTGATGATTGATCACCCTTATAAATGACATAAGTTTAGAAACTGATAAATATTTAGGGCCACATACAGAATATGACATTATATTATTATCATGTATTTTATCATATCTTTATATGTTTGGAAAAAAAACAACTACCATATTCATAATCTTTTAAAATTTTAAACAGCTATTAAGCTTGTCGACTCTGTTTTTGATCTTAAACCATTTTCATGTATAGTTAACCTAAGTCAGACAGCTATTTGATTCTACTATTAGCACAATTGATACAATTTATTTTTTAACGCACATTACAAACTATGTAAAACATTGTGTTTTTATTTACTTTTCTTTTAAATTATCAGTTTTATTTTTGCTGAAACAAGATTTAACTATGGAAATCATAATCTGTCAACACAAGTGCTCTTGTCACCTACAGAATTTTATTGTTTCATTAAAACATTCATTCATAGAGATCAATGTTTAAAGTATATAAAGATAATCTGTAGAAAAAATTTGTTAAACCAATCTGAATTTATACATTAGTTTTTTTTAATAATCCAGTAATTGCAATGGCCACTTTTTTATTAAAAAAAAAAAGAGTTTTAATAAACGTTGAGCCTATGCCTATATTATGCTAGTTTGAATACACTTTCTATTTCATTTTGTTTAAAAATCTATAAAAAAAAAGAAGACCCTAAACCCAGTCATCGCGTTGTTTTGAGTTATTACAATGTATGTGAGCTGTCTGTTGTCATAACGGTTTGTATGTGGTTTGTTTGTGTCAGCCAGGTTCAGCAATGACGTGTTGGAACAACGTTGTGAAATGGGGAAAATGTAATTATTTTAATAAAAATGAAAGTATTTATTTTTTAAACCAATATCCTCATATTCTTTATAAAAGAATATTTCTGACCCCTCCAAAAAATAAACAATTTATATATGATCAGTCTCCCAAAGAAAGTATAAAACTTAAACCTATTTTTTCGTCTTTATTATTATTATTATTGTGGAATTATTTTTAAAAGAAGAGACTTGTTTTTTCTTTTCTATTTGCAATTTTAGGATGTCCTGAATTTATCCTTAAGTGAAAAGTCACAGAGCTAATTAATGTTGCTGTTGCCACTGCGCAAATGAAGTTTAAAATCAAGGATTTATTATTTTATATATCACAACGTTAAGACTATAAATTATATTAGAAAATATTATTTATAATTGAAAATAGAATAAATGAACTTTCGTCCTCATTCAATTTAAATTTTATAATTTCATTAATGGTTCATCTCATTAGTTTGTTGCGTTCAACTGGCTAGGATAGTGATGTATCTAAGTACCGGCAACTGAGGCAAATGTCAGACGCAAATTATCAGACTTTACTCCCAAGCTTCCGATACCGCATTTGCACATCAAATCGGAAAAAGCCACACATTATGAGTTCTCAACGTTTCGGCTCCGTATTTTTTTCACAACGCACTCAAATTGTTGATTTCTTGTTGATTTCTTCATTGCAATTGCATGTTTCTTACTGAAACATTTGCCAAAAAAAAAAAAAAAAAAAAAAAAGGGGAAAAG
>MUZC01002114.1:301412-320553 GCA_002072015.1 Radix auricularia
CTAACTTTTTGTGACGAGGGGGGGGGTTGAAAAATCGGCCAAAATTGTGTGACGTCATTTATGGACGGCCCCTCTCTATTCTTTTATTTTTTTGGAATCTTTTTTGTATGATATTGAAAGTGAAAGTTTGATGAAGTGAATACATTTTGGGGGAGACTATTCTAAATGTAAGGGGATAATTTATTTTAATCTGGAGGAAAATGTCTGCTACCCCGGAGAATTTATCTAACTATTAATCCGCCGCAGGGTGGGGGAGACTCTGTATGGGAGATGCTTTATTTGACAACACCGGTTACGTTTGAAAAACTGGTTGTTAAATTCCTGGTTTGAACTTTCATCCCATTTTCACTCTTATATTACATTGAAGGTAGTTTGCGGTTATATTATTTTTGCGGCAAAAATTGTGTAAGTGATTGGGTAACCGTACAGATTCCTAACGCAAACGTTTTAATTAAATATTAATTTTGAACACATTCTGGTATAGAAAAAAAGAAGTTTAATGGTAATTGGGGCACGGTGGTCGAGTGGCTTGCGGGATTCACGGCTTCGAATCGATGTGAAGGCAGGGATTTAGTCCCGGGGCCAAGAGTGTCCCGTAGTACACTAGAATGGGTACCTAACACTAGTTAGAGCTTAGGATCATTATGGCGGGTGGAACCCTCATAGCCGTGGCCTGTGAACGCTGTGTATGTGTAGATCAGACAAGACATAAAAATTGTTTAAAGGTGTGAACACGGGGTGCAACCGAGCCGACGGATGTGATGCATGGTGGGTTGCGGGCGGATAACTCCGGGTGACACAATTACAAGGGTAGCCACCAAAAGTAAAAAATATATATGTTTTTGATGTTTGTCACTGTCAGACCCTAAGTTGAGCTACCGCACTGGGTGATACCAACCCCAGCGATACCTTTGCATACGAGTTTTTTTAAAAAAAAATCTGAACTCTTCTCACTTTTTTTTAAAAAAGAAGGCGATAGTTGCCCGTTTTTACGCAACCTAAAAATGTTTAGCGGATACAAGATATGAAAACACTTTTTATTGGGTACGACATGGTTGGCCATAAAGATAATGCAGTAAATTGTGGTTACATGCAGGTTAAGAAACAAAAGAACTGGTTTAGAATGAATTTGAAGACAGTGTTTCGAAGCCAGGTCTTCCTAGTGATGATCGCATGGACTTTGTCTCTCTTCCTGACCTACGAGTGCACCGCCATGTTCTTACAGCTGTTAAAAGACCACTACCAGTTTACAGTGTTCTTCCCCTTTGTCGTCATTATGAGCATAGTCCAGGTGAGTGGTCGTAAGCAGGTCTGTAGACATGAGTCGCCAGGGGTCAGTTGGTGTATAGGTCACTTACACATTAACGTACACATGTCAGGGGTCAGGTGATGTATAGGTAAATTACACATTTACTTACACATGTCAGGGGTCAGTTGGTTTATAGGTCACTTACACATGTCAGGGGTCAGTTGGTTGGTAGGTCACTTACACATTAACGTACACATGTCAGGGGTCAGGTGATGTATAGGTAAATTACACATTTACTTACACATGTCAGGGGTCAGTTGGTTTATAGGTCACTTACACATGTCAGAAGTCAGTTGGTTTATAGGTCACTTAAAAAATTTACTTACACATGTCAGGGGTCAGTTGGTTTATAGGTCACTTACACATGTCAGAAGTCAGTTGGTTTATTGGTCACTTAAAAAATTTACTTACACATGTCAGGGGGTCAGTTGGTGTATAGGTCACTTACACATGTCAGGGGTCAGTTGGTGTATAAGTCACTTACACATGTCAGGGGTCAGTTGGTGTATAGGTCACTTAACATTTGATACACATGTCAGGGATCAGTTGGTTTATAGGTCACTTACACATGTCAGAAGTCAGTTGGTTTATAGGTCACTTAAAAAATTTACTTACACATGTCAGGGGTCAGTTGGTTTATAGGTCACTTACACATTAACTTACACATGTCAGGGGTCAGTTGGTGTATAGGTCACTTACACTTTTCAGGGGTCAGTTGGTGTATAGGTCACTTACACATGTCAGGGGTCAGTTGGTGTATAGGTCACTTACACATGTCAGGGGTCAGTTGGTGTATAGGTCACTTACACATTTGATACACATGTCAGGGATCAGTTGGTGTATAGGTCACTTACACATGTCAGGGGTCAGTTGGTGTATAGGTCACTTACCCATGTCAGGGATCAGTTGGTGTATAGGTCACTTACACATTTACTTACACGTGTCAGGGGTCAGTTGGTGTATAGGTCACTTACACATGTCAGGGGTCAGTTGGTGTATAGTTCACTTACACATTTACTTACACATGTCAGGGGTCAGTTGGTGTATAGGTCACTTACACATGTTAGGGGCCAGTTGGTGTATAGGTCACTTACACATCTACTTACACATGTCAGGGGTCAGTTGGTGTATAGGTCACTTACACATGTCAGGGGTCAGTTGGTTTATAGGTCACTTACACATGTCAGGGGTCAGTTGGTGTATAGATCACTTCCACATGTCAGGGGTCAGTTGGTGTATAGGTCACTTACACATGTCAGGGGTCAGTTGGTGTATAGGTCACTTACACATTTACTTACACATGTCAGGGACAATTGATTAAAAGGTCATGAACACATTAACAGTCATGGGTCAGTTGTTTTATAGGCCAGGAACAGTGTTAACCTAATTAACCAGGTGTCCCGAAGGTAGATCTCTAAATGCGATTTGTGCCAGTAGCACAGTGACATCACATACTTTATTTCTTTCAGTTTTTGCCATTTTCCATTGAGATGTGTCAACGCCAGCAGCACCTGACCACCATGTCTGTAGCCATGAGACTCGACTTGGCCTTGGACATCTTCCTCACAAACTACAGCATAGCATACACAAGTGTGAGTCAAAGAACACGAGCAACTAACTGCTTTACTGATTAGGGAATATGTGTGAATACGTTGGAGGATGCTAGAAAGATTGATATGTATAGTATACAGTTAAGTATGAATTGGTTAAAGAGTTGCTAGAGAGGAATATGTAATTAGTTAAATATGAATTTATTAGCTTGTCCTTAATACCACAGGCAACTGTCACATTTGTCTTTAATACCCGAGGAAGCTGTCACATTTGCCCTTAATAGACCAGTCCCTTGTCACATTTGTCTTTAATACCCCAAGCCCCTGTCACATTTGTCTATAATACCCCAGGCCCCTGTCACATTTGTCTTTAACACCCCAGTCCCCTGTCACTGTTACATTTGTCTTTAATACCCCTGTCCCTTGTCACATTTATCTTTAATACCCCAAGCCCCTGTCACATTTGTCTTAATACCCCAGTCCCCTGTCACTGTCACATTTGTCTTTAATACCCCAGGCTCCTGTCACTGTCACATTTATCTTTAATACCCCAGGCTCCTGTCACTGTCACATTTATCTTTAATACCCCAGTTCCATGTCACTGTCACATTTGTCTTTAATACCACAAGCCCCTGTCACATTTGTCTTTAATACACCAGGCCCTTGTCACATTTGTCTTTAATACCCCAGTCCCTTGTCACATTTATTTTTAATACCCCAAGCCCCTGTCACATTTGTCTTTAATACCCCAGGCGCCTGTCACATTTGTCTTAATACCCCAGTCCCCTGTCACTGTCACATTTGTCTTTAATACCCCATGCTCTTGTCACATTTGTCTTAATACCCCAGTCCCCTGTCACTGTCACATTTGTCTTTAATACCCCAGGCTCCTGTCACTGTCACATTTATCTTTAATACCCCAGGCTCTTGTAACATTTGTCTTTAATACCCCAGTTCCATGTCACTGTCACATTTGTCTTTAAAACCACAAGCCCCTGTCACATTTGTCTTTAATACACCAGGCCCTTGTCACATTTGTCTTTATTACCCCTGGCCCCTGTCACTGTCACGTTTGACTTTAATACCACAGGCCCCTGTCACTGTCACATTTGTCTTTAATACCCCAGGCTCCTGTCACTGTCACATTTATCTTTAATACCCCAGGCTCCTGTCACTGTCACATTTATCTTTAATACCCCAGGCTCTTGTAACATTTGTCTTTAATACCCCAGTTCCATGTCACTGTCACATTTGTCTTTAATACCACAAGCCCCTGCCACATTTGTCTTTAATACACCAGGCCCTTGTCACATTTGTCTTTATTACCCCTGGCTCCTGTCACTGTCACATTTATCTTTAATACCCCAGGCTCCTGTCACTGTCACATTTATCTTTAATACCCCAGGCTCTTGTAACATTTGTCTTTAATACCCCAGTTCCATGTCACTGTCACATTTGTCTTTAATACCACAAGCCCCTGTCACATTTGTCTTTAATACACCAGGCCCTTGTCACATTTGTCTTTAATACCACAAGCCCCTGTCACATTTGTCTTTAATACACCAGGCCCTCGTCACATTTGTCTTTAATACCCCAGTCCCTTGTCACATTTGTCTTAATACTCCAGTCCCCTGTCACTGTCACATTTGTCTTTAATACCCCAGGCCCCTGTCACATTTGTCTTAATACTCCAGTCTCCTGTCACTGTCACATTTGTATTTAATACCCCATGCTCTTGTCACATTTGTCTTTAATACCCCAGTCCCCTGTCACTTTCACATTTGTCTTTAATACCCCAGGCTCCTGTCACTGTCACATTTATCTTTAATACCCCAGGCTCCTGTCACTGTCACATTTATCTTTAATACCCCAGGCTTTTGTAACATTTGTCTTTAATACCCCAGTTCCATGTCACTGTCACATTTGTCTTTATTACCCCTGGCCCCTGTCACTGTCACGTTTGACTTTAATACCACATGCCCCTGTCACTGTCACATTTGTCTTTAATACCCAGGCCCCTGTCACTGTCACATTTGTCTTTAATACCCCAGGCTCCTGTTACATTTGTCTTTAATACCCCAGGCTCCTGTCACATTTGTCTTTTTAATAACCCAGGCCCCTGTCACTGTCCCATTTGTCTTTAATACCCCAGTCCCCTGTCACTGTCACGTTTGTCTTTAATACCCCAGGCCCCTGTCACTGTCACATTTGTCTTTAATACCCCAGGCCCCTGTCACTGTCACATTTGTCTTTAATAAACCAGGCTCCTGTCACAATTGTCTTTAATACCGCAGGCTCCTGTCACATTTGTCTTTTTAATACCACAGGCCCCTGTCACTGTCACATTTATCTTTAATACCCCAGGCTCTTGTCACATTTGTCTTTAATACCCCAGTCCCCTGTCACTGTCACATTTATCTTTAATACCCCAGGCTCTTGTCACGTTTGTCTTTAATACCCCAGTTCCCTGTCACTGTCACATTTGTCTTTAATACCACATGCCCCTGTCACATTTGTCTTTAATACACCAGGCCCTTGTCACATTTGTCTTTATTACCCCAGGCCCCTGTCACTGTCTCGTTTGTCTTTAATACCCTAGGCCCCTGTCACATTTGTCTTTAATACCCCAGGCCCCTGTCACTGTCACATTTGTCTTTAATACCCCAGGCTCCTGTCACATTTGTCTTTAATACCCCAGGCTCCTGTCACATTTGTCTTTAATACACCAGGCCCTTGTCACATTTGTCTTTATTACCCCAGGCCCCTGTCACTGTCACGTTTGTCTTTAATACCCAGGCCCCTGTCACTGTCACATTTGTCTTTAATACCCCAGTCCCCTGTCACATTTGTCTTTAATAACCCAGTCCCATGTCACATTTGTCTTTAATACCCCAGGCCCCTGTCACTGTCACATTTGTCTTTAATACCCCAGTCCCCTGTCACTGTCACATTTGTCTTTAATACCCCAGTCCCCTGTCACATTTGTCTTTAATAACCCAGTCCCTTGTCACATTTGTCTTTAATACCCCAGACCCCTGTCACTGTCACATTTGTCTTTAATACCCCAGGCCCTTGTCACTGTCACATTTGTCTTTAATACCCCAGTCCCCTGTCACATTTGTCTTTAATAACCCAGTCCCTTGTCACATTTGTCTTTAATACCCCAGGCTCCTGTCACATTTGTCTTTAATACCCCAGACCCCTGTCACTGTCACATTTTTCTTTAATACCCCAGGCCCCTGTCACTGTCACATTTGTCTTTAATACCCCAGGCCCCTGTCACTGTCACATTTGTCTTTAATAACCCAGTCCCCTGTCACATTTGTCTTTAATAACCCAGTCCCTTGTCACATTTGTCTTTAATACCCCAGACCCCTGTCACTGTCACATTTGTCTTTAATACACCAGACCCCTGTCACTGTCACACTTGTCTTTAATACCCCAGTCCCCTGTCACATTTGTTTTTAATAACCCAGTCCCTTGTCACATTTGTCTTTAATACCCCAGGCTCCTGTCACGTTTGTCATCAAGCTGACAGAGCCACTCATCATGGCAAGCCTCCGATTTTTGGTCTTGCGTCTCCCCGTACCCTACACGACGTTGCTAGCAGTGCCTACGGTGGCCATAGGAACCTTCCTATTCAAAGGTACGGAATGTTGAAACTAAACTTAGCATGTGGGCAATGTCAGACATTGTCTATAGGAGCTGCTCTATTTAATGCTATTTTTTAAACTTGACCTGTGGGCATTGTAAGACATTGTCTATAGGAGCTGTTCTATTTAATGTTATTTTTAAAACTTGACCTGTGGGCATTGCAAGACACTATTCTAAAATATATAAATCTTTCAACTGCTAAAACTTCAAACTCCATATTGGATGTAGATTCTTCTGATATCTAGGCCACTGAACTGAAAAAAAAAAACAATACTCTTTTAAGCAGTGCTAGAACTTGACATTTATAGGCTGGTAACTTTAACCGAACCTTAAAGCTTGACTGCAGTTCCTGTTTTGGAAACGAAAATTCCTGTACCCCATTAATTTCAAACATGAGCACGGGGCGCCACTTAGTTGTGGGCAGCAAATTCCTCCTTGTTAAATACCCTCTATACATGGAAACCGTTAAAATAATGTTTGATAAAATAAAAATAAAAAGCCAAGTTAAAAATCAATAAAATAAATGAAGTAAATATATAAAAAAGTGTGAACATATTAAAGGCCAAAACATCAACTTGAAACTCCATAATGTCTCTACTAATGCTAATGAACTTTAAAACCATGGAGCTGAAGTAGTATAAAACATGATACTTCTGTGCTGATACGTTTTATTTTGTCAGCCGCTCATCTTGATTGTCCGTGGAAAAATCTCTGTATCCCTTAAATTAACAACAACAACAACAAACATTTAAACAACATACATAGACTTAATTTAAGGGTGCGCAACCTTTGGGATATTGCCGACCGCATAAAAACAACAACAACAAAAACAACGAAATTTTGCAACGGCCGCCAAAAATATTTCACTGAAAAACGAAAAGGTCCCTATAAAAATTTACCTCTCGTGATAGTCAACGCGAGATAAGAATGTCATAATCATAATGGAAAACACAGTGCTTAATAACAAATAAAAACGTTTCCATCGATATTCTCTTGTATTTCTACTTTATTGAACATTGTCATATAAACCTAATGTCACTTAACACTCGTAAAGCGTATCATGCATATTTTTAAGTGGCATTAGTACAGTGAGAACACAATAATTGAATAAGTGATAAGCTGCTTCACTAACACTGCCCATGTAACTTAGCATTCTGTCAGGGGTATGAGAATCACTGTTTGTTAAAGTTATATTCTGCCTGGTCACAAGCTCATGTTGTTGATGTTTTGTGAGCGAGAATCATGTGGGGCGTGGATCAGTCCATGCAAGGTCAGTCCAGGCCCACGGGTATATAACTCGGGTGTGTCTCGATGAGAGGGACAAGTCGCCGGGTGACAAGTGAACACAAGGAATACAGGAGCTTTAGCGTTGGCCGTGTTGGTCTGCTGGACTGTAGGGCTGAGATATGTTGTAGCTAGGATACAAGGAGTTGTAGTGAATGAGAAAAGTTGTACATAGGTGACAAGGTGATAATAAAGATTGCTTTTGGTAAAAGGACTTGTGTCATTTACTGTACGCCAGTTGTTAGTGTGCGAGCCTTGGACCAGGAACCCTAGACAACGATACCTGACACATTCCAGAGTCCAGAAATTAGTGGCCGCCTTGCTCTTGGATGTTTGCTGTGGGTCGCGTCAAGTCCGGGCACTCGTTGGAGGTCATCAGTCGTATTCCTGACGCTTGATTTTGTCCTCCAGTCGATATTTGTGTTCGATATTTTTGCTTAAGATATTTCATTCGTAAAAATGACGCTTCGCACATGTAAAGTGCTTCCAAATAACTATACAGTGTTTCTTGCTATTTCGTGACGCATGATATGCTCCACAGCTACTTTCCATGTCTCCAGTAGATCGTTTTTGTCCTCGAATCTTTTCATATGCTGCCCGTTATTTTTTCGTTCGGTCAGTTCCATTTAGACATCCAACGGCGCACTCTCTGTCTCCCTGACTCTCTGTCTCCCTGACTCTCCGTCTCCCTGACTCTCTGACTCCCTGACTCTCTGTCTCCCTGACTCTCTGTCTCCCTGACTCTCTGTCTCCCTGACTCTCTGTCTCAACCAAATGTGGAGAAGCAACGAGTCTCATATTCTCTGAGATCTTGTCGAAATTCTAAAAACGTTCTGGGAATTCCAACAAAAGCGCTCCAAGAACGCCTGAAAAGGGCGTAGCCGCAATTCATCTTTTCTTATTTCATGGCTCTCGATTAGAGCGGTGAGTTGCCGTTGCGGGAAATGATAGAGTTGGGGCTGTTGGAAATGAGTTTGTAGCAGACGACATTTGTCACAAAAATCCTGAACTTTTCTGTGCATGAGGCAAAGTGTTGTTCCTTAACAATATCAAGTGTTCAAGAGTGTAACTGATTATTCGATATTTCGTTTACAACTTTACATAATATATTGCCAAATTGCAAACATTTGACGGCCGCAGATTATTATAATTTAAACAGATTTCCACGGCCGCACATGTTCGTGCCCACGGCCGCATGCGGCCGTATGGCCGCAGGTTGCGCACCTCTGACGTAATTAATATAACATGCCTGTAGGTACAGATGATAATTTGTGATTACTATAAGTGCAGCGAGACTGAGTCTCCAACAGAATACCATTAACTTTTCTAAATTAGACACACAGACCTTACATTGAAATAGATATGAGGCTTACAATGCGGAATGATTTTAGCGTAAGTAAACTGCTGTAAAAAATTGTTTCGTACTAAATAGCTTTTTCTTCCAAAACATAATTTTTAAATTCTTTATATTAACTCGTGGCGTCTGGTTGCTTGATTGTTTGACGAAAAAGCCATGGATCGACTTTTCACCCACTTCCCCACATGCTAGCATGCTGAAATTTTGCAGCCATACTTGTGGCGAATATAAAAATGATGTATCAAAATGTCCGAACGATCCAATGTACTGGGATGCAAACCTAGGTTCTGCCGCGGGCAGCACATACCCTTGCTACGACACTGACCCATGCTACGCCACTGGCCCAAAGTAAATGATTTACCCCTGCATTTCAGCTCAGATAAGCCCCTTTGGACTCGAGGCAACGGGACTTCTTTTGGCTCTAGCCACCAACTTTCTGGCCGTGGTGAGAAAGCTGGCCTGGGAACTGGATCACATCAGTGAGGTTCAGTTCTCAATTAAACTACGCAGCATCTACATCCTTGTCGCATTCGAAGGAATCAGCCTCATTTGTTTGACCATGCTCAAGAGTTCCAAACTACTCCCAGAATTCTCCAGCACTCTCGCCGCGTTCCTGTTCGGTTTGGGCTTCTTCCATTGCGCCGAGGACTTTATTTCAAGACACGTTCATAAGGTAGGACGCAACCAAAGGCTTTCAATGTATGTTCAAATCTTTGTTTATAAAGGAAAGGCATGCGATAAGTGCACGGCAATGTAAATCTAAGGTTGATAACAGACGATAAGTCCGTTAATGACGTAATAAAAAATGAAAAGAACTGAGTCAAAACCTTTAACAAAACCTTTGAATGCCTTTGGGGTTTTCCTGTTTCTGTCTTTAAATATTTACGACTATATCAATTCTGAGCAGAAATTGATCATTTAAGAAAGTGGGTTATAATAATCAAACAATTTTAACTTACATAAGATAAGACCAATTAGCCAAAAGACAGTCCAATCAGTCATTAAATATTCAGGTACTTGTGTGATACAAATCAATCAGTCAAGAACTATAACAATAACTACCGGTGTAGAGTGTTTATGGTTCCCCCGGTTACATTACGGCAGCTTGAAGGTTAAATGTTAGGTATCAAATTTAGTGATGTCATTGAGGATACATGCATCATTTCAGACTTTTCGTTAAGATTTTAATCAATGAATAATAAAAGGTTCACAATAAAGTTTTAAGTTATTGAAAAAAGAACGTTTTAAATACACGATACCTGAAATATTTATCAAATTCACTCATTCATAATTTGGCATCTATGGGCGATTATCATGGACTGTGTAAGAACAAGGCATACATTTTCTTATGGGCTGTATCATGCTTTTAAATTTGTTGAAAATAAATTCACAACATAATCTGTTTTCCTTAAATGTTTTTCTATGTGTGTGAAATTAGTCGCTTTAAAAATATTATTTTTTGGATGTTATCTGTTAGTAGACCATCTCCCCACAACAGTATGTTCTACTAAAGTTAACTTATAGGCGTCGTATTGTTGCAAACTAGACGAAAATTGTAATTAGTTCATTTGAGTCGAAACTCTACAACATTTTTTGTTGGTAATTGTGTGTGTGTGTGTGTATATATATATTGATATATATAAATGTGCGTGTGTGTGTGTGTGTGTGTGTGTGTGTGTGTGTGTGTGTTTCGACATGCCCCACCTCCACCGTTCATAAGTCTTTGAGACATTTATTGGAAGAAAATATTGTTGATCTAATGTGTACAGAATGCAGGTACGTTACGATTTAAACGCCACGTTGTTTTGACTATAACAACAGAAGAAGACGACGGGGGCCGTCCATAAAGTACGTCACGATCCAGAAGGGGGGGAGTTAAAAATAGTCAAAAATAGCGGGACGTACTTTATGGACGGCCCCCTGGTGTTTTTAGCAAATGTAATCACTTGGACGCTGTATATGGAGCTCTGGATTTCATTGGTACATTTCTCACCATCGTCGTAGGGTCCTGGTCACCTCAGTAACATTCAGACTGATCAGACTGATTCATGTCCTTCAGCATCCGTTCTCTGACCACCAACATCTGTGTGTGCTTCTTCCCTTTGCCTACCGGGGCGTGTTGTTAAAAAAAATAAATCAGAATGTTTATTCCCCCGACTGAAAGAATGAGTCAACCGAGTGAAAAGTCAAACTCTTCCATTTCCAGACCATAGATCCATCGATTCGGCCACAGTTGAACGCCACGCGAAAAGTTGTGGTCGTCATGTTTCTTATATTGTTGGATCGCCACAAGACCACGCCCACAGAGCTTGCTGGACTTTTCCTCATCACATTTGGTGTCACCAACCAATCCATGGACGCTGCAAGCCATTCTTCAAACCTGTTACCGAACCTGGGGAAAAACTTGGGGAAAAACAGTTGAGTAGACTAATATTTCATCTCTCTTTTACCAATCTTTTTTTATTTAAAAAATCATTTGTACATTTATGAAAATTTGGTCTAATCACCAGATTCATTCACATATAAATGAATATTTGTGTGGGTTTTGAAGTAATGGTCTAATATCACAATTCAGTTGGCTTATTTTTAGACTCCAATTAATGATACAAAATAAGTCAATCATTTATCAGTTAATGTATTTTCTCTCCATTTGAAGGAATCCACAGCGCTCGCATCACGAAGACTAGCCAACTGGTTGTTATTGCGCTCTTAGCCACCGCGGCGATGACTTTAGTTTTCAAAGAAAGAATCTTTCTCGGGGCCTATTCTTCTGACACACTGACAACCCCTTCAGACAGCGAGCTGTCAGCTGTCACGGAGCTCAAAGACAGCGTGGGCGAGGATTCTCGTGAGTTCGAGCCCAGCATAGTAACGTTTCTCTCCTGGCGGCTCATCCATCACCCCAATCGGACAAACATGAGAGCGAAACGCCTCTCTGTTAACTCCGCCATGATCGCCGAGGCCCAGCGAGTGCTCCTGAACATCCTCAGTGACGTCATCGGGCCCGTGAACCACGTGATACTCTTGAGCGGAGCATCCAGCGACGACAAGGCCGACGGCGCTAACGCTTTAGGGACCTTACGTCTCCTTAAAAAAATGAGCAAGATCGTGGCGTTTTCTTGTCATTCTTTCCAAGACTGCTCGAGTGATAAAATGCTGGACAAAGCGTGGAACGCAAGCCGGTTCGTCAAAAACGACGTGGTGATTCTCGTTGCGGTTGGTGACAACAAAAATACGACATCAAAAAATTACGCGCTTCAAGGGAGAATCGTGAAACAATTTACCTCTCACACCATTGTGTTCCTGACTCACAGTATCTCACAAGAAAGTAGTGTCGACGAGTGTCGGCAGGTCCTCCAGCCTTACTCCAATCTATCCAACATCTTCCTATTTCTAAGAGACTTTCAGTCTTACCAACTTGTCGAGAAAAACTGCGAAGGGGTCAAATTTGTGCTCGCACCCGACATGGCATTCGGGATAGGAGTCGTGGAGCGCCACATCACGGCCACCTACGATGTCATCTGGCTCCGGAACACCGATGACAGTTATTACCACCACCCGATGCCAACCTGGGGCTCGGACTTTTCCGTCCTCGTGTCCGACTGGACGTATGGACACTGGCTCGCTAACATGGGCGGATCAGACGAGGAGACCGAGTTCCTCGTCACGCAGTCGGCGTTGGACTTTCTCCAGAGAGGACGAGTGGTTGTGACGGAACGTCTCCACGGACACATTCTGTCTGTGCTCATGAACTTACCGCACGTTTTTATCGAAGACGTGACGCTGGGGTCGTCGTTCGTCAAAACATGGACGGAGCTCCTGAGGAACGCTTACACTACGAATAGCGAAAATGTGGCCCAGCAGAAGGCGGTTCAGTTGCTGGCTAGATATAATGATGACAGGTAGATTACCGTCCAGTTGCTGGCTAGATTTAATGAGGACAGGTAGATTACCGCCCAGTTGCTGGCTAGATTTAATGATGACAGGTAGATTACCGCCCAGCTGCTGGCTAGATTTAATGATGACAGGTAGATTACCCAAACATTCTTGTAATGAATTGATTACCTTCACTGTGATGTTGTTTGAGTATCTCAAAATTATAAAGTTAAAATGTTTAAATATATTATTAATTAAGGCAAATAAAACTATCATATATATATTTTACTCTTCGTTTATTAAATTCATTAATATAAGAAAAAGCAACGTGTCAGACTCAATTACATTTACTGAAATACTGAATCTCTGAAGAAAAAAAATGTTCTTTTACTTTCGTTCTTATAATTGAGCGAATGTTTTTTCACCTATTTAGTTAAAGCGTTGTAATTGATAGGCATTTTTCTTTTAGTTTTAGCGTCATGATTACAGTAACTAGTCATTCCGCAAAATGTTCCAAAATGTTTTGATAGAGGCTGCTTGTATTTGCATCCTGGTAACAGTTTTACCAGGATGCCGTGAGTCCTTGATTTTGTTTTTCAATTTTGGAACTAAATAGTTTTACGCAAATCAATGCTTATAGTAGATAGTAGTTATATATTTTACGTTTCTACTACTATGAATCCTTACAAAGTATTATTTATTTATTAAAAAAAAATACACTACTGTTTGTAGCATTAGTAGCAGTAACTATTTTTTTGGCCAATTCACTCGTTTTAGTTTTAGCCAAATTGTTTGAATAAAATAGTCACTGCACATATCAAGGCTTCAGGTTAATGTTTGCCAATATTTTAAAATAATTCTTTCTACACCAACATTTCCCTTGATTAAAAAAAAAAGACATAAACTATGAAATAGTATAAATATTCAGTGAACATATTTATAATGTAATGCAATGGATTTATAAAAACATAAAGCAGAATTTTATAAGGGGAACAACAATTGTAAAATGCACATACATTTTATACAAATTGTGTCATTTTCATACCATGATATTACAATAAGAGCAGCCTTCGTTGGTGGTTAAATTAGATTTGGATGTAGATCTAGTCTAAAAGGAGGCTCTAGTCTAACAGGAGGCTCTAGTCTAACAGGAAGCTCTAGTCTAACAGGAAGCTCTAGTCTAACAGGAAGCTCTAGTCTAACAGGAAGCTCTAGTCTAACAGGAAGCTCTAGTCTAACTTGAACCTCTAGTCTAACTTGAACCTCTAGTCTAACAGGAAGCTCTTGATTAGATCCGGTTCTCTTCTTAGATGATGACGTAGTCTTAGCTTTAGCTCTATTCTTAAATGGCGATCTAGTTTTAGATGGATATATCTTTTTAGATATAGGTCTTTTTCTATCTGTATTTCTAGTTTTATACAGAACTCTAGTGTTAGTTGTAGTTTATGTAAGGAGTATATGGTGTGATCTTGGGAAGGGTAGCACTTCTGGATGTGGGGCAGTTGTACTCCCCTTGGGGTAGTTTGCCACCTTTGGTCTCCATCTGGCACACAGCTGTCATGTGTGGCTCCAAAAAGCTGTGGCATCAACAGCTGTGACCAAACGGTCTCGGCTGACCGGCTAAACCAGGTGAGGGTAACCGATGGTAAACAAACATCGGTGAAGTGGGATTTGTCTACACATGATGTAAGACTGATTTCAGCTGAATGTGTCCTGGATCTTCTATGATCAAACGGGTAAGAGGCGATTCACAGCAAAGCATCGTGGAGTGCTCAGAGCATGAACACAGAGTTAGTCCTGGTCCTCCACTGGACCCCACTCTATGCCCAGTCATCTTGCTGCTGGGTCAGAAGACTATGGGCGAGAGAGTGAGGTTTTCAATGACGAAACATGTACGTTAATGAGCTGAATAATGACACTGAATAGAATATGAGCCAAACTCGGTACCTCGCCAACAACAACAAACCAACTCTTGACTAGCGTAAAGCAAAGATAGTTAGAGAGTGTTGAATGAGAGACCCTCTAAGACCTCACTTGGAATATACACAACAAAACTATTCTCATAGGCGATCATTCAGAAAGACTCGGTTGAGCGCTAGAGCCACTTATCGACCTAAATCCCCCCCCCCCAATCCCTGCGTGGGTTAATTGCGCCAACGATTGCCTTTCTCAGATGATATTTATTGGCTCACATATAACATATATTTACTATAAGTTATCACAAATACAAGGGAGTAATAGTTTTCATTGACTTTGACCTCACTGGAGATAATTACGGTGCATCATGTGCTGGGAAGTGTATCATAAATAATAATAATATGAAGGAAGCTCAAGCGCTCATAAAATTACAATCATTGCATAGAAGTCGGCTTGATGTTGGATGGTAGGAGAATTGAATTTTATGTCTCAGCAATTGGCTAGCGTTATTATAATTTCTCTTTTATTGTGACGCTTGGTACATATAAAAGAACATCTCCACCCTCTCCTTGTAACTTCTCCACGGAAAATAAAAATTACGATGTAATTTGCACTACAGAAAGTTGTTTTGTTTGAAAATTCAATTAAACACTTATATTTTCATTTAAAAACACGCAGTACATGATTGGATCATCAAACCATCGGTATGCATGTGAACGACTTTGAAGCCTTTTGACATTTCGCATCAACATTACACTTTAAGAATGCGCGAAAATTGAAGTTCGCAAACATTTAAAACCGCTCTACAGTAAACATTTTATATAAAAGTATTTCTTGATCACTATTATTCTTCCATCTTTTGTACTTGCTTCGTTTCCTTACTCAATTATAAAAGAAGATTTCATGTTGGTTTGAGAGTAGTGGGTAATTCAAATCTGTTCATGTCCTTCACTCCTATCTGGGGCAATACGTCATCATACTGCGCTAAGAGTTTCATTGCTTCGTCTAAAGCAAGAGTTCCGTTGTTAACTCTGATAACATTGCTTAGACCCGCCGTCCAAGACTTGTCAAAAGAAGACAGCTTGTAATAAGGGGGGTTATCGATAATGACGTGAGGGATGCACATCAAAGTGGACAGTATGTGGCCGTGCAGGCGATCTGTGACCACCACCCTCCCCCTCTGTAAAAACTGGAATCCGGCCTGTGCTATGAGGAAAGAAGACTCCATGTCCCGGGAACCCCTGTTTGAGGCCCAGTTCCGTGCCCAGTCTGATACATGAACAGAGACCCCTTTCGGGAACTGTGGCAATGTATACTTGGACGATTCATAGTCTCCCCTTCGAAGCCATATGATATCGTAAAAAGGCGCCATCTGCCGGGGCACTGTTCCTATACCAAACGCCATATCAGGTGCCAGGATGTGGTTGACACCTTTGAAATGTTCCTTTGCTATCGCCAGTGACTGCCGATCTCTCAAAAACAAAAAAAGATTCGAGTTGTTGGAATAAATATTTATAGCTTTTTTCAAAGATTCATTTGAGTTTGGACCCAGCCAAATGCTCTGCGAGAGTAGAATCAGCCGCCTGTCGGTATAAGTGTGAATAATTTTGGCTCGAATACTGTCAATGAAAGAGTACCCAACCAAGTTTCCACCCCCTTGCATGAGCACGACGAGGTCGTCCGGGCCGTACTGCTTGCTGATCTCGACTCCCTGTTTGAGATGTTCACTTCTCGCACACTTTGTCGTCTCACAGTAGTACACGATTGTCTTGTTCATCTTCTGTAACAGCAGGACCTCCCCTGCCGAGATTGCTGGGTCGCCTTTGTTCTCGTACGTCGCTATCTCAATGAGCATCACGTGTCTGGCTGGGCCAATCAGATCAGACAAGAGATTGATCAAGATTCTCTGGGCCTCGGCAATGATCTCAATGTTGGTAGTTAGAGTCTTGGATCGCAAGTCCGTCTCCTCCGGGTGGTCAACAAGGTGCCAGGATAAAAACTCCGTCATGTTGGGGTCCGTTGTAGTTGTGAGGTTGTCCGGGGTAAAAGAACGAAGGAACATGAGCTGCTGATAGAGGAAAGGGTCTTTGGTTTCCATAACGTTAAAGTAACGGAGACTCTGAAACATGCTGCTTTGACGCGCCACCTTGTTGAGGGAGAGTATGGCCACGAAGAAAAGGAGGAAGCCAAAATATCTCTGCAGAGTCTTAGATCCCAAAACGGCTGTAAAAGATAACGAAAAAAAATCTTAACTCAAAATTTTTAAAGAAAAAAATAATTATATTGCAAACTCACATATTCCCTCTTCCCAAATCTAAGCGTTTATAAAAAGCTACTGGGTCATCCCTATATCGTGACAGTGTAAATTGATGTTATTTTTTTTGGTCGCGTTACATCTGCTGCCGACATAACTACTTAGAACTACTCAGATTCGTGCCTCAATTTCAGGAGTTCCGCTCATTTTTGACTTTTAGACGCCCATAATAATTAACTCTTAAACATTGTAAGTTGTATTTAAACATCAAACATTTCGGCCGTTAATTTGGCATTTGTCATCAAATTCAAATCTATATTTTAGTTAATTTTTGAAATTCACGTGTAATGTTTACCAAAACACTTATTACTACACCGTGTAATTTACTGAAGTTATTTATCTATCAATTTAACGACCGTCGAAAAATGGCGGTAGAAATGTGTGATCTACTTAAACTACTGTGAAAATGTGCTTTCACATAAAACACCACTGAAATTTAAAATACATTACACCTCCACCTATAAGTCCCACTTTTTGGCTCCCCTCTCTCTCCGTCCCCCATTATCTATGATAATACTCTACGAAAACAACGGCAGATTTATTGCTTCATTTTATTCAAATTTCCGTAAAACACTAAGCATATTGCCTAACACAATTGGGCGTGAATTTAAATAAAAAAAACCCGTAAAAACAAGTTTTTCACTTTAAATCCTTTATATCCGAGACATAACTATAAAGATGTTCATTTTAATACTTAATACGCAGAGCAAAACAATCCGAAAGTACACAATTCTAGTTATGTCTCGTGTTTAATATAATGCGCACAGATCGTGAATATATTTTGAAAAAGTACTGTCAATGTAATGCGCACTTTATTGCGCGATATGAAAGGTTGTTGAGCATGTTACGCACCACAACACTATCTAAAAAATTTACATGATATAAAGAGATAAATAAGATAATTTAAATATTCAATAATTCAATTACTGTCCATTCGATCGATTTGAAATTTTGAAACATCATTTTGATAATTGACATAAGTCTACCTGCAAAATTTCAGCTCTCTAGTTTACGAGAAAGTGGCTTAAAAATCAATCCAAAGCTTTCGGCAAGGTCGGTCGGTCTGTCGTACGGCTCAGACACCACAAGTTAATGTCAAGGATTTTTTAAAAAAGGAGACATGAATATGATATATTGTGGTATAACTTTTGATAGGCATATTGCTGTATTAGGGTACGTCAATAAAGTACGTCACGCTCCAGAGGAGGGAATGGGTGTAAGAAAGTTTGACAGTTTGTGTCAGGAGGGAATGGGTGTAAGAAAGTTTGACAGTTTGTGTCAGGGGGAATGGGTGTAAGAAAGTTTGACAGTTTGTGTCAGGAGGGAATGGGTGTAAAAAAGTTTGACAGTTTGTGTCAGGAGGGAATGGGTGTAAGAAAGTTTGACAGTTTGTGTCAGGGGGAAGGGGTGTAAGAAAGTTTGACAGTTTGTGTCAGGAGGGAATGGGTGTAAGAAAGTTTGACAGTTTGTGTCAGGAGGGAATTGGGTGTAAGAAAGTTTGACAGTTTATGTCAGGGGGGAATGGGTGTAAGAAAGTTTGACAGTTTGTGTCAGGAGGGAATGGGGGTAAGAAAGTTTGACAGTTTGTGTCAGGAGGGAATTGGTGTAAGAAAGTTTGACAGTTTGTGTCAGGGGGGAAGGGGTGTAAGAAAGTTTGACAGTTTGTGTCAGGAGGGAATGGGTGTAAGAAAGTTTGACAGTTTGTGTCAGGAGGGAATGGGTGTAAGAAAGTTTGACAGTTTGTGTCAGGAGGGAATGGGTGTAAGAAAGTTTGACAGTTTGTGTCAGGAGGGAATGAGTGTCCTTGCATGAGCACGACGAGGTCGTCCGGGCCGTACTGCTTGCTGATCTCGACTCCCTGTTTGAGATGTTCACTTCTC